>JAJMAK010000084.1:0-50127 GCA_030572615.1 Metschnikowia lachancei
CTCGGGAAACACATAAGAAGCAGACATGAACTTCTTGAAGATACACTGCAAAAAAATAGTCTACGTCCCTATGCTACCCTACGGTGTAGCTACGTTGAGGTCCAGCGTATCCGTAGCGTAGATATAGCTACGGGCCTACGCTACCCTACGCGCGTAGCGTGGGGTCTGCGCCTCTACGCGCATTTTGAACAACTCTGGCGCCCAGTGCGTGGTCACGTGCGAGGGTCCTATCTCAAAAACACCCCAAGTATTTTCCATGTCCACCAATAATGTTTCCCACAAATTACCTTATTCCATTCCTCTCACTTGCAGCATTCCATAACAACCAATAAACAGTCTACCCTTTACTTTCCTACGAAAATATCCCAACCTTATTCATGGTTGCTGGAGGCCCCACCATCTCAGGTACTGCATGGTGGCATAGTATTCGCACGTCTGGCATGCTATGGGTCAAAATGGATCACACTGCGCCATACAGTGCTGTATCTGGAATTAAAGTGCATTATCAGATACACCATATTTTCTTTTCAAGTATAGACATCTACTAATACTAGGCAAACCACCCAGGAAAACAGAACACTCTGGAAACGTCTGCTTGTGCTTTTCTGATTCTTTTCTGCTTTTCTCATTCTTTTCTGGGTTCTCAGATACTTCCTGTTGTTTGCTGCTACACCACCATGGTCGTGCGTGCCACTATTAGCACCGTGGTAGGTCTTCTTCCCTTTTCAGATCGCCTTCCCAAACGCATCACCACCCTTATGGGGTCAGGAACTTCGCGGATCACGTCTATTGAGATCTCTCCCCAGGAGGTGAGGCCGCTTGTTACGCCGTCGCAGAAAATCCGCATGAAAATGCTCGAAAAACGGGCCCTGGAGTCTCCCGCATCCCCTATACCATCTTCTCCGGAGAAGAATTCGCCCGTAGACACCGACGACGATGGCGAAGATACCATCAACGACACCGATCTGCAGGGGATGCGACACGCCCGCGTGGAGCGGTATTTGACCGAACAGAACCACGAATTTGCCTCACTAATCAGTAAAAACCGTAAGGAAGTTCTTCCGCAGCACCCCCACACCGACTCCATTCCAAAAAACAAGTTTTCCGGTGATGCCAGCTGGCGTAGACTAGTCCTTGAACTAGCCATGGCCCGTACCAGCGAAGAGGCCACACTGAAATTGAATTTATTGATGAATCGTGCTCTGGATACTGTATACGCATACGTGCCTTTTGTTCGAAGCGAAAGACACACGCGGAAAGTGTTGGCGGAGTACGAGAACTCGCCACTCAAGGTTGAAACGGCCGAGCTTCTTGACCAGCTCGACTACGAGTCCAAAATCACCTTGTTGAGGCAGTTGATGGTGGATCTAGGCATGCGTGCTGATGCAGATGACATCGTGAATTTCACCCGCGGATCGTGCGTGCTGGAAGATTTGTCCATGACGGAAAAGATGGAATTATTGGCTCTTCTTAGTGTGCGGCTTTCTTTCATTGGCTTGAAGTATTTCGTGCCCATCACAAAGCTCGTATACACCAAGTTCACCGAGAACGAAATTGTCTTGGTGAATAATAAAAACTTCAGCCGCCTTCTTACTCTACTCTTACGAGTGATGGAGTCGCTTGAAGAGAAATTCAAAACACATGGTTTGAGTGCAGCACGACCCGATTCTCTGAATCTGTCCCTATGAGGTTTGGATATTTGGGTTATTATTTGGATACCATGTGGATCTTTAATGAAGTGGAACGGTTCTGTGGTGTCCGTGGGATGTCGGTTATTATGAGTAAAGTGCGTGTATTGACATGTATTTATCATGGCCGATTCGAGATGGGGTCAGACTGGTGCTGCCTCAGATGCTGTGTTTTACGTTATAAATTGTATGAAGATGGAATAGACGTTTTTCTTATGTGAGATGATTTGTCGTACATTTGTTTGGTCCGTCGAAGCCCGTGGATCTAGTCGTAGGGAGTGCTAACTGGGCAAATGTGATGTAAACCTATGTGAATTTGTCAATATAGTGTTATATACCAGTAATATTGCAGGGGTGGTTGAACGCTCTCCATGTCTTGGGTGTGATTAATGTTCCATAAAAGTTTGAGGGTATTGGTGAAGTTTGCGCTGTATGACTGGCAATAACGCAAATGCTCATAAGATGAGTCCCAGCGAAACTTTGATAATATTTAGAGCTGGGAAGGTTTTGACATATTCCAACTGGTGGTATTTAGTTATCTTAAACGTACTAACACACTGGAAGAGTCTTTTGAAAGCGACTGTCAGAATCCACATACTCGATCATCAGCACTATAAATCTAGTTAGTTGAGCACATCATATCTGTAGAAGCTTGGGGAACTCAGCCTGCCAATTGTTCACTTACCATGGGGATAAACTGGTATTGGAAACCGAGAAGAAATGTCACTTCATATTTTTTGTGTTAGGGGTCGAAAGTAATGTTTTATGAACAGGACATTCCACAAATAAATAGCAGGGATCTATATATATAACACATTTTCTCGTTTTCACTACTTCATACATTGGTGTTCGAGTCTTTAGTGCTTTGTTTGGTCTAAATTAGTATAGTAATCAACCAAGTCCAACTCACTCCGAAGCGTCTCATCTCTATAACCCACATGCATGCCGGGAACATTGGTCTTCTCCCGGTCATTGCCCTCAACACCAGGAAACATAAACTTTTTACCGAGCCAATGCTTTTTGATCTCCTATTCCCAGCCAGACTGTTTCATCGAATTCTTGGAAAGCTCGGACATTTCCACACCAGAAAGTTTGTAAATGTGTGCTGCAACAGAGTATTCGTCAATCAAGGGTTCCTTGGTGTAAGAGAATTGCAATGGATAATCGGTAGATAAACACACATTCAAACCCTCTTTGAAAAAGTTATGAAACGGCTTCTTATCCTAGGTCAACAAGAGCGCGTTGTTCGACAATGGCGACATTGCCAAGCCGATCTGGTCTAAGTAGTACAAGTACTGGATGAATGGAAGTTTACGCAACAAGATTCCATGCGAGATCGAATGAGAGGTGCGGAATGCCGAACTCAAGCGTTCAGGATCACTGGCCTCACCATAGTGGGGACGCAAGACAGAGGTGTTGAAGTTGACTGTGGCATGCAACTGCTTCAATGCAATCAAGTCCGAGTGGATGTAGTACAAGTAGTAGGAAAAGGGCGGGTGCTGCTAAGCTTCCCGTCCAGTTTGAGTTCGTCATTAACAGAGTCAAAGCCAAAAGCTCTTTCCAAGAAGATGTGTAATTTCGGATCAGATTTTGTGTTGAGAGTGATCTTGTAGAGAGGGTGGAAGCGATTGTGAAAGACATTGTTCCACTTATACAAGTCATAAAGACGGGGCACTTGCACCAACCACCGCACGTTATGACTGAACAATTGTTATCGACAATCCACGAAGCCAACTTATTCGACTCGTCCTCAGAAAGACCGTAGATAGAAATACGCAACTCAGTCATCTGGCATTTTGAACTTTAAAGATCCTAAAACACTTGTTGGGTGATTGCGGCCAAATCCCCACCGTTGATGAAATTGTCTGTTTTCAAGAAGATACAATAGAGACTCTCCGATAGGAATATACTTCAGTTGAAGTTATCGATCCCTGGGAAGTAAATTACGAGAAGACTACCAAGCTATATATTGTGGCTTTTTCTGAAGCGAGCCGTACTTAAAAAGAGGGCCATTATTTTCAAGATGCATTCCTTCAAAAGCCACCGTTTTGTGTTCAGAGCCATCTGGTTTCTTGAAAATTTCCCATTTTAGGAATCCCAAAATATTGCATCAGCAGTATCGTGTTAGGTGGATACACCAAGTGTCGCAATATTTAATAATTACCTTCCTTCTGGTTGGAGACAGACTTTTCGGAAGTCTCGTTTGGAGTGTCAATGTGTTCAATAAGGTAATAGGACACTTGCTGGACCTCCCCACTGGGGGAATTTATTGTGTTGTGAATCTAATCATCAAATCGAGAAAACAAAAGCTTTTTGTGGATAATACTTGGGTATATCAGAAGAGCTTTTCCTTGAGAATAAAACGTCAATAATTTAAAGAACGCTTTTTCAAAGGTTGGGGGTTTCCATAGCTATAGATTATTAGGAGAGGGTAGGTATTCAATCGAAGTAAAGAATTATTTGGGTTTAAAGTTTCAAGAACCTTAGTATGGTGTGATGGAGCGTACTGGAAATGGCTGTAGGTGCTAGGGGCAGATCCGTTACGTTTCTTATAGGACTCCCCTTTCTTCAAAGAGATCAATGTGTAGCTCTGAAGCTGTTCATTGGCACCATAAACAAAAGGGTTCTGATTCAAGAATCACGTGTACATCTAGAATGCGTCATATACCAATAAAACGGTCTGGAGTACTTCGGGGGATAGAATGGTTGGCATGTCGAACTTTCATTTAAATTAAAGTAATAAAAACCGTAAATGCACTAACAAAAAGACCAGAAGACACTGTTGTAATATTGTTTCTGATATGTGTTAAGTCTGTATGATATAACCGGAGTTACGAAAGAGAACTGGAAAGCTAACTACTGCAATCAGAAGGATGTACGCTGAGCCATTGTACCCAGTTATCGTGGCGAAAGTTCTACTAACCATTTGTGTTCCCTACCTGGCTGTATAGCCAGAGAAGGAAAGGGGCCATAAGGATAAGCGTTTGCGGAACCGCTAACAACATTAAGGGATATTGATATTAGCTAAAGGCTTTTGATACCAAAACATCGATACACACTGCCGAGATTGACGACCAAATCAAGACAATTCAAACTTAATGACGGGGCCTCATCATCCGAAGTGAGTTTCAGGATATAGCTAGGGTTCATACCAGGGGTTCTATAACCGAGCGAGGGTACTGGTAAATTTGGAATAGAGCTAGGGATCCTAACCGGTCTGTGTTAGCCACGTGTCCCTAGGCTAACTAGAATATGAAGCCCCAAGCAAAAAACAAAAGAACAATGCATATATATATATATATATATATATATATATCTTCAGACTCCAATAACATGAACGCGAAATATGGGAAATCAATCACAACTCTCGTGTACGAAATTTTCATTGTCCGATCAATATATGGAACCCTTCTGAGTGCAATTGAAAGCTTCTTCAACTAGCTGAGATATGGGATTTTCAAGACAAACATTTATGTGATCATCGTCAAGTCAGCATAGATCACGGATATGGCTTTTGCAAACCTTCATCACAATGTATGGTTGACCTATCACATTCTACTTCATGATGACCACTCTAGCAATGATCATCACTGTTGAGCCTTATTTATGCAATGTGTCAGAGTACCAAATATACAACAAGTTAACTCAAGGCAGTTTTTAGTCAAAGGGTAAAGATGTTCCATATTATGGTGAAACCCAGAACTGGTCCTTTTAATGAAGATGTGTGGTTTTGGGCTTGTCAAAATATGTATCATCAGCAGGATTGTTTTTATCGAGGATGCGGAAGAACCTCGAAATGGATTTTCCCATACTAATATGGCTACTCTGTGATACGGGGTTGATGCTAATTTATCCCATGCATACTTTGGAAGTCTGGTGATTCCGAGAAGTGTACTACTGAGTATGTTTTCTTCAGGCCAATTTTCAACTCTGGATAATACACTTATGGGGGAGAATCACGAACTCATGATATGAAACCAGAGACATTTCTTTCAATGCGGTATGTGTTGTTAAAAGAGGGGAATGCTTTATTGGTATAGAATATAAAGAATATGGCAAACACACCGAGCCACGTTGGTATGTAGCCTGACGTAGAAGTTTAGGCTCTGGTTTGCAAACTACTGCCAAGACCGAGATGCTAAGAAAGATTCTCCAAAATAGAGCTTCATATTCCTCGGCACCAAAAGAACACATTTATTCGAATTATGCATATATCTACTTGAAATTGGTCGATTGTATCGGAAAAACAGTGCCGTTGCGTAAGCCCCCAGAATCGTTTGCGGTGGATCGTCTATTTAGACCGAGGTCAACCTGCCGTGTTTCCTCATGTGTAATGTAGAAGCGTGAATTCCGCATGACTTTGGGACACACAAGCAATGTGAGTCACACGTTTATCAAATAATTCCTCCACATGAATTGGATTCTTTCGCTTGCTATAATCATTGAGTGTATTCTTTTGGGCAACGGTTGCTAGTACGAACAATCGCACAATATTATCTTCCAGGCAATCATATCCCATACAACATTAGATATACAAGAGAACGCAAAATTTATCAATCTAAAGCTATAAGTATGAAGAACCGATTAGGAGAAAAAAATTGAAAGAACTAATACTAACTTTGATAGACATGACAGAAAGTGGGGCCTGAGAATGCGAGCCACCCCAATATAGGGCCATGGGTAAAAATAGCCGGGATGTAGCGGAACGGAATTTATGCTAACCGAAGTTCACCAACCACGCCGGCGAAGAATTATTGAAGTTGCTTTTTGAGGTTTCCCTTTGACCGTTTTGTTCTGTTGCTGGTGGTTTTAATTGCTAAAAGTTGATGACAACTCTTACGCTCTCCACATATGATGGCTTTTTATCAACATTTTATCACGATTTTATCACGATTTTATCACGATTTTATCACGATTTTATCACGTTCTCATCTTCTTATCGCCTCACCTTATCATTCTCTGCGAATTTGAGAATTTCTCAAAGTGCTCTTTCCGCCTCAGAGAATAAATACATACACCGCCCGTAGATTCCCAAGGGCAACTACTTTACCACTTCTATATGTTTTCGAAAACAATGGTGTTTGTTTTCTGCCCATGTTTTCATACTTTCTAATCACTATAGGTTCTCTCCTCTCTGATACGCCATCTACTTACAATCAAGCTGTTCTCAAACAATCCTACAAAATATAGGGCGGAGCAATAATGTTTACCCTCGCTTGTACTCGGCCGGCACTAATCTTGAAACATCTGTCGATTAGGCACCTAACCCGGTTATATGCACCCTGAGGCCACGTCAGTGCTTCAAGATAACTCAAGCAATTTTCACACGTTTCAAATATAACTTAAATCATTCAAAAGAATAACACCAAACATGTTTCACAAACCCTCACGATACGAAGCTGGTCGGGTAACAATAGTGCAAATCCAAAACCATCAGCACAATGTTTCTTTTTCTTGAGATTGTCCTTTAATGCCCGCTTTTCTTTTGTTGTTACCTTCAATAACAAGTTTGAAATCCCCGCTGGAATAGGGGCGGCACTTGGGTTACTTGATGCGAATATTCCTCATTCAGACACATTGTGCATAGAAGTGGTCGCGCCCGCATGACCCACTTGGGTTACCCGGCAAGAGCAATCAAAACCCACCAATCACAAGGCGTAAGCTCTGGCTTCCAATGCAGGAGAGACTGCAGCTGGTGCGCGCCTCTCGCCGCCCACCGTCTGAATAAATATACAAGGGAACATTTATCCCTGTCGCAGCGCGCACTTTTTTTTTTAATTTTTACCAAGGCGTACCACTTTTGTTTTTATTTTTTTTACTCCACTCACTCCTGAGGCCTTTTTTTCCTACACACACAAACTTTTGCTCCTCGCACAAAAATCCACTTTTTTTGTTCGCCATCGAATCCCGACAGTAAGAAATTTTTTATCTGTCGACAACAATCCTCGGTGCGTGTTTATCCAATCAAAGCTCGTGATTACAGCAGGAACTAAGTTTACTTTAGGATCCTGAAAAGAGCAAAGCTACCAATCGGTTATTTTTTTTTAAAAAATCACTCGGTCAATTGCCCTTTTCTTCTCTTGCTTGGCAGAACTTTTTTTGTTTTCCAGCGCCACCCACCCACTCTTGTCACGCTTTCCGGTGTACAAGAGATTTCTGACCCCTTGATTGGCTGGTTCGGATCACTCCCCTTTTCTTCGCATTTGTACCACATTTCATCCCAACGTTTGGATATTATTTGTACTTGTGCGACTTTTAAGTTTATCGATATTTTTTTTTCACGTGACGTCGCACTTTCACTTCCGTCTACCAACCAGCATGGCGTTGTGCTCGCAAGCTTTCGCTCCAGCATGCAAACGCACCTGTGATTACACACAGCTGTCGCAAAAAGGTAGTCCTGCAGCAAAAAGAGTTTGTTTATCGAAGATTGATATGAATACGGTTGCTCACAAACGCTTGCCTCAGGGATGCTTTGAAAAGATTGCCGCCGATTCATGTTACTCTTCGTCGTCGGAGTCGTTCTCTGATTCTGAAGATCAACAATCATGTTATATTGCTGACCAAATTAGAGCAAAGAGACGTGCATCCAGCAGGGTATCATTTTCGTTAAATGATAAATTGTCTAGAGCTGTTGCTCAATATAGTGATGACGACGACGACGAAAACGACCTTGAACCTGTGAGGCGCACTCCTTCTTGTTCTAACGACGATGACAATTTGGATTGTAAATTACTGAGCTCTCCTTGTAATGCGTCAGTGTACGTGAACAACCACAATGGCAACATTCAAGTTCATCGTACATCATCTTCTGGAAACTTTTTCCATATTTCCGATAGTTGTTCCTCGATGAGCAGCACAAAGAAACCCATGCCGGTTTCTGACAAGATTTCTAGAGCTAGATGTTTTGAATACCTTGTTGGTGCCATTGACGAAGCCTGGGCTAGATACTGTGATGCGGCTTCTCACATTGAGAACGAAGCTTACGGATACAACACTCCAGGATCGCCTGTTACTGATGATGAAGATGACTGTGGAGTCACCACAGATTTGACTGATTATGAGAGTGACTTCGCGCATAAACTGGTGTTCAAGCCCATTATGCCAAGAAAACCTTCTATCATGGGCACTTCGTCGATGAATTACAATACGACGGAACTGACTTCCACCGGTAGAGACCCTTCCTCTTGCCAATTACAGGCGTTGAAAGACCGGTTGACCAAAGCAAAATACTTTTTGCAAGATTTGGTTGATTCGGAGGATCACAATGATGCGTTTGCTTTTTGGAAGAGATGGGATATGATTAAGTATGCCACTATTGAGTTGGTTGAAGACGACGATGATGATGACGTTGTTGAGAACACAATTGACGAGCTAGAAGAGGGCAGAATCTTCACCAATTGAAATTACATGTGCCACGTAAAGGGCAGATGAAATTCATGAGGGGAAGAAGTTTTGACGAAATTATTTTCACATTTGTTTTATTAGTTTGGGAAGGTCACATACATGGGGGTTCATGATGTGACGAATATTTTATGAGAGGGCCATCCATGCTCTCTCTGTTTAACGGGTATATTAGCTTGTATAATAGAAAATCTTACGAATTAGAAGTGTGGTTGTAGTATATGTTCCGGGCGGCGATGTCTGAGGCGGCCTGACGTGACTTTCTGAGGCGACTGTGTGAGGTTTTGGTGTGGTCAATAAACAACACGCGTATACAGGTGGGGTGTAGTTGACAGCGCATATACTTCTTGTTTTTCATCCAAATCCACCCAAAAGTACATGTTTCTGGGAACTATCATGAAGACTTTGGCTGCTCTTGCCATTATCAACGCTGCTATTGCAGCTTCTGTGGGCATTGGTATGTAAAGTTCGAGGGACTGATTTTCGTCTTCCATTTGATTCCATAAACGTGTTATCAAACCATTTCATACTAATTTCTAGATGTCACAAAAGAGGTGAAAGACTGTCAATACAAGGCCAAAAACGGCGACAGCGTGTCGGTGCACTACACTGGAAAACTTGCCGATGGTCTGGTTTTTGATTCGTCTGTCAACAGAGGCGTGCCAATAACTTTTGAATTGGGTGCTGGTCGTGTCATTCAGGGCTGGGAAGATGGACTTCTCGGCATGTGTATTGGCGAAAAAAGAACCTTGACCATTCCTTCTGAGTTGGGATACGGTGAGCGTGGAATTGGTCCCATTCCACCCAACGCATCTCTTGGTATGTATAATTTCTGGGTTTCTGGTTTTAATGGTTCCGTGGTGGACATTTTTTTTCCTTTTCCTTTTTCTTTTTTTTTCTTTTTCTTTTTCTTTTTTTTTGCTTGTTGTTATTTTTCTTTGTTCTAACTTTTCCTACCGTGCTTTCATTAAAGCTCTCGTGTTTACTTTCCTCTAGAATTTCCTACTAACATACAGTTTTTGATGTGGAATTGGTCGGTGTTGGTGGTGTCAACGACGAGAAAGACGAACTCTAAATGGATTCTATTAGCCCTGTGGACATGCGTACTGAGGGGACGCAAGACTATTTTCACCCACCAAGTTAATTTCTCTTTTGTTTGTGAAAAGGTTAGTTTAAAGGGTTTATTGGATTTTTAGACAAATTTATGTCATCTTAAGGTTTCAGAGTAGAATCAATTTTGTATAACATTCGGAACAATCTTTCTAAATGAGTGGGGTATGCTCAGTATTGGGCTGGGTAGTGCGATAAGAAGTCATACGGCTGGAGTATTTATATTGGTGGAAATACATTTGTTGAGTTTTAATTGATTCAGTATGGTTTGACGAGAGGTGATTTTTATATCCACGGAATCTACAAAATAGCTTCGTGCCCGGTTTCAGAAATAAGCTGGGTGCTTTTCTATGGCCACTGGTGTGTCCACTTTTGACGTAACCAGACCAACTAAAACGCACGCAATTCTAGAATCTGTTGTTTTCAAGACAAAGTGGGCATTCTTCTACGACCAATTTTGCTATGCCGTACTGAAACCACATTAAAGTCCATAGAGAAAGTCCTTAGGTGGAAAGGTATAACTTGGAAGCCTACCATTATAACCAGGTACTCTCCCTCCAAAACACACGTACACGTTTTAGAATTATATTGTCCAGTTTGGAAGTCTTGCATGCCCCGCTGAGACAAGAGAAGAGTTTGAAAGTGGACAGTCTCTTTCAAATGTCCTAGAAAGTGGGTATTTTGAGTCTTTAAGAAGTATTCGATTTGGGGCCATGCAAAGTCTTATCATCAACCAGAAAGCCCCCCAAGCCAGCCAACTGGAAACGTCAGAACAAGTAAAGGAAAGAAGAAGCAAAGGAAAGAAGAAGCAAAGAAAACAACAAGCAAAGAAAACAACAAGCAAAGAAAACAACAAGCAAAGAAAACAACAAGCAAAGAAAACAACAAGCAAAGAAAAGAACAAGCAAAGAAAAGAACAAGCAAAGAAAAGAAAAGAACAACTAAATAAAATAACCAATGGGTCTACTCATAAGACGAAAGTAGCATCCCTAAAAAAGGAAACTTTCATGTGATTTCAAACACTGACAGCTCATTCCCGTTGAAACTGAACCAAATCATTCGGCGGAAATGGTGATTTAAAAGTACCGAAACAAAGCAAAGGTCCCCTCTTGATAGAATCGGTGGAACTTACTCTCTATTCTCTTGCTTCCCCACTTTACTTCGGTGCCTAACATACATGAGTACTAGGAATACCTTGACAAATGTACGAGAAACGAGCCAAAACAAGTCAGTGGAACCAAAGACATACAGGTGGTTCAAATTTTAACAGCAGGAATATAAACTATCCACAGAAATGTCTCCTTATTTGCTTGTCTTCATCGATATTCTTTTCTGCAGCACCTGTGGGTTATCTTGCTCTTCATCATTTCTGTTGGGCGTTTAGTAACACATGATCTCCCCGTTGGTGAGCTTACTCTGTATGGCCAAACCAAAGTATTGAGCTTCTTATAGAATTGCTCCAGTTTCAAAGGCTACACGTTTGGTACCAAGCTTCTCACTCATAATCCTGGTGTTGTTGTAGAAATCAGGATTTGAATCTTTCGAAGCTTCTGAACGGCTTTGTTCTCCAACTACTAGGATGTCCTTTTTGAGATAATCACCGGGTGTGACGTGAAAACCCAAAAACTTGGAAATCTTTGAAGCTCCTCACCGAGGAATGCCCTCACATAAATCGTTTCCTAATTCATACATATATGTGTATAATACTTGATACTCTGACCTGGTGCACTTTTATTTTTCGAATTCTATTCTGCTGATATCACATCATTGATGCCGATTAAAAAACATGCACATGATGTGGCTGGGAGTTACCCCAATGGGTAAATGAACATACGGCCGGCATTTCATTGGAAATCTCATATCTTATATTTGAAAGGTGGGGGACCATATCCCAGTACAAGGATCTCTAATAAATAGTGATTGGGGAAACCTTCCAAAAGGAATCGCAAATTCAAATACACATACTATTTATTGAGTCACTACTCCTCATTAAAAAAGATGACCTGGAAACGTAATGTGGTGCCTCGAAAGACAAATATTTTCTTAATGGCATCTTCTATGGCAATACTTAGAAGAACACCTAGGCCCATATTCCCTCCTTTGGATACCTGATGCCTAATTCAGCGAGGTTTCTAGCTACTTGGTTGATTTTTCCCCCAAACATTCGGCTTGCACTTGGAGGAACACTCGTGATGACGTCGAATTTGTCTGCACATGCTTTTACCCGAACCCAAAGCCTCAGAATCTCCTTGTTCACGGACCGTGGTAATCTCGATATACCTAGTGTCGTCTGGAGTACTGTGACTCTCACACTCAAGAATACCGCCTCATGAAACAATGCGTAGCCGGGAAATTGGCTGTCGCTATATTGCTTCAAATCTGACACAGACAAATCCAACGCGTGTTTCAAGGCTAGGATGTAGTTATAGTTGAGTTGCATCTTGGCATCTTTTGATGAAATCACAAAGAATTCAATTTCCGAAAGCTGAGTGGAAAGCGTTTTTGCATTGGCTTCATATTGGGATTCATCAAAATTAGTCTCGTTCGCATAAGAAGCCAAGCGTTGGAAAAGCACATCCAATGAATCTACTACTGGAGTGAGATTCCCTGGAGAATCTTCCACCAAGGTATATAAATATGAGTCAGGATTTGGCAATTCATCGGTCTTGTTGTTGGAGCAAAGATTCAAGATTAGTTTCTCCGAAACAAGGCTGACTTCCCTGAGATCATTTCTACCACAAGATATCGGTATTCCTAGAATGGGAAGTGCCACGGCCGCAATGAAGAAAAAGTATTGGTTCATATTGAGAAGTAGAACAGAATTTCTTGATGAGTGTTTTGAGTGTTTTGAGTGTTTTGAGTGGGTTTTACACTTGACTTTCGTGGTGGGATCCGAATCGTTAAGTTGAAATAAGTCATTCTGGAGCAACCAAAAGACAAGCACGTGGGGGTTCGGCCAATTCTGCCAATGCTGGGGCTGTTCAATCGTAATTGCTTACTTGCCAATATGGTTTGGGCAGGAGGCCGCACCCAAAAGGTGACAATTCTTGGCCGGTTTCTTTTTTAACTCCGTCTATTCTTTGGGTGACTTCTTCCGCTTGCAAGCCATATCAGAGTTATTTAAACGGCCAAGTATTCAATTGCTTACCTGAGAACCTGGTAGAGGCCACCCTTTCTTCCACATACTCCACATAGAGAGTTTAATATTGAAAATTTAACAAAGTTCATGTAAGTGTAGAGAGGGCTTCCTGATTTGCCGGTGGGTCCAATCTAAATTCTGACCTTAGTCAAACCATTTTCAATATTTTTCAATGAAAGTAGTAAATGTGAAATACAGGACTTCAAAGTGGGGTTCCTCTGGACCTGTGTTACCCGGATCCTTAGTCAACACTTGTGATATTCAGACAGAAAATGGGCGCCAGTATACTCTATCTTTCTTTCACATACTTAAAACCCCTCTCCAAATTCATCCCCGGTGTTATCAAAAATATTTTAACCGAAATTTCACCGGGTCGATGGCCTGGGGTAGGCGTCCGGATAAGAGGGGTGCGCAAAGAAAAGCGTATCACTCCATAAATGTGCTATTGTAGGTTCTGAGTTTGACTTATTTGATGCATAATTATTCACTTAATGTCTCTCAAGGTTGATATTATCTTTCAAAGGAGCTATTTCCTGGTGTTTGTCGGGTTTCTTAATCTAATAATTTAGATTTTTATCAATAATAATATGTAGTTGTAATGTATACACTCGGATCTGTGTGTAATGATATCTATATTGCAAACGATTTGATCCTGAAAAGTTCCTTCAGTCCAACGATGGGAACTCTCTTCTCCTCGATGGCTCGTCCCTAATGTCAAGTGAAATCGGCCATATCTTGTATCTGCGCCAATCACGTAGCATTCTCATTTATTCGCTGTTAAATGTAGCTGTTATTGTTCTGATCTGAGGATCCGTATCGTAGCTTACAAATGGTAAATGTATTCGGAAACGAATATTGGTTAACGCCTTAGTAAAGGTTTCAGGGACATTTTCATGTGTTCCAGGGAACTCTACCACGATCCCGTTCCCCTGAATACTAACTTCCACAAGCTTGAATCTTTTTCTCACATTTCTGGTATTGCTAGGATTCTTCCGGCTCCATTGATGCTAAGGACCATACCTTTGTTGTCTTCGAGTATGTTTGGTATCTCCACAGTCTCTATTTCCAATTCATGTAGCGATCCGGCTACCCATTGCAAGTCTCTTGCTGTCTGACTGAATGCGATGTACTCTGCTCGATATGTGTGCTTGAGGCCACCATGACATGTTTCTTGGATTTCCACATGACCGGTGTTCCCTTTATGTATACGCCATTCCCCGTTGTTGACTTCATACCTTCTTGGCTACGAAGTGTCACTAACAATAAAAGATTCTCTTATCTATGCTTGTGGATTTCAGGTGTAAATATTCCAGGAAAATCACTATTCGTCAAATATAGCAAAACTTTTCTCAAAAGGTCAGTTTTCCTTACCACCTTCGTGTATCATGTGAACTTTCTGATACAGATAGATAAGTCTGGCTTACTTATGTCGGCTAGCCAAGCCAAATAATCGATCCCAAGAGCTTGTGGTGTTCTTTTATATCGAGGTTATAGTAGGGGATAATATATTATGTATCCCCGACCCCGTGTGGCTGTCACATTTTCTTCACTGTGGTGTATAAAATTGTGCTATTTTTCGGATTCATCGATTACTCCATAATTAGTGTCGTTTATTGTGATGGGTTTTGTGTGTTTTCTGCCGTTTACGTGCTTTCTTTTACTGGTATTGGTCAATGGTTCGTTGTTTCTGGAATCTGGGGTTGTTCTTGCAATTTGGGCGATAGTGTGTTTATTACTTAACTTCCTTGCAAGCCCCTACTATTTTCAATTGTTCTGGAGGAAGTATTGGGAGTTGTTGGCTAAAAATGGTTGGCGGGTTCTCGTTGTCTGTGATTCATAGATGGCAGTGATGCAAGCAGCAAGGTTGTCCTTTGCATCATCCTTAAAAGTGGTAAATTCTAGTGATTTGTGGCTCAGGAAGCAATGGCGACACGTCTCCGGGTGTTCCAGGAGATATCTTACGACCTTCTCTTAGCACCCGGCGACAATTTTGTGCTTTTTTTTCTCTTTTAGGGAGTGGCTTTTCATCGTAGGTCTCCACGGCAGAATGTTCGTGAATGCATCCATATTCATTCTTTCAGTTCCGCTTTAATCGTTTCGGAACTCCACATACTCATTCTGCTTTAATAACTCAAGTACTCTCAATTGTACTTTTGGATCAATTGTACTTTTGGATCAATAGTACTTTTGGACTTTTCGTGAACAGACGCTTCAAGTTGATGGCCGACAATTTAGTCTGAGTTTCTTTCATAAATGTAGCACCAAACTTGCTGGCGTCAGTGGCGTCAGTTTCCGATTCCTTCTTTTGTATAGCCTGTCTTAACAATTCTCCGATAATTGGTTGAGCTTTATTCGGGTATCCAGAAGTCAATGTCCAGAAGAGCATTGTTGGGTCAAGCAGGTTCGTGAATCGATGCTTATACAATGAAATTCCTCTAGCATTGGAAGTTAAGAAGGGTGATTGCAAGTGGTAGTTTTAATTTGGCAATATCGTTTAGAAGTAGTGATAACGTTATAATATGCCAATTACTCAATGAACTACTTATGCACGCTGGTTCCGATCCCACCAACCCCAGAATATTCAAGGTTTTACTGTATTAATGCAGAAAGTCCGTCTAGGGTAACTAGAGAGATATTTCGTAAAAGGAAGAATCTTTTATATCAAGGCGTCCAATAACCAGTATTCCCTGATTGTTTAAACCTCCACGTGTTTCTTGGTTCCTAACACAGTGCGTGTATTCGAATGCTACTCGTACTATATGGGCTCATTAAACTCTTAAATGTTCACCATAAAACGCCCCAATCTCATTCTTCAACTACAGTGATAGACGGAATAAAACATATCAGCCCATAATCCCGCTTTTAAGGTGATTTATTCCTTGATTTAAGACAAAAGAGTCGTGACCCCCACCATAAACGAATATCATACAGTATCTTTGGATATGAGTGATAAGTTTCCTCAATGCCACACGCCAGAACCATTGTCTTCAGAGATCCAATTCAACCATGAACTCAAAGAAATTATTTAGCCCCAATATGTTGCCCTGAGAAAGTATCAGTCACGAGGTTGAATTCTGACCGGTCATGTGGATGCAACTTCTAACGAAATTGATCAACTTTTTTAATATGTACAGATACTGCAAATAAGAAAAAAAAGAGATAAAAAAGAGATAAAAAAGAGATAAAAAAGAGATAAAAAAGAGATAAAAAAGAGAAAAAAAAGAGAAAAAAAAGAGATAAAAAAGAGATAAAAAAGAGAAAAAAAAAAAGAAATATACACACAATCAGGCTTTTTCGGTATCGTATGCTGGCATATTTCCTTCTTCCTTCTTAAGTCCCTGTATGGGGCCTGTGGGCCGTATTGTATCACTATAAACAGGTAGACTGTACCCCGCGAATGCAACCCCGTTGGCCCCCAATTGCTCCATCCATATTCAACATTGCCTTGCTCAACCCACCTTCCCTTATAAAAGGACCACCACCATACTTTCAAATTGTCGTGTTATCAACATGAAATACCTCAATGCCTTGGAATCGTTTCTCAAGTCCGGAAAAGACTTTACCCTAGTATATAAACCAACGGCACCACCCAAACCCGCGACCAGACTTCTTATCCTCGACTCTTCATTCAACCCTCCCCATATGGGCCATTTTACACTTGCCAAAGAGGCATTGGACTACGACTTCGATACTCTGGCATCATCCAAGCACCTCTTGCTTCTTCTTTCGGTGAAAAACGCTGATAAACTCATACCTGTGCCGGCCCTGTTTGACCATAGATTGTCCATGATGCACTTGATGGCGAAGGCACTTGAAAAGCATGATATCTCTGTTTCCATCGGCCTTACCACTCACGCCAAGTTTGCAGAAAAGCTGGCGGCTATCCAGGCGTTTTTGCACCAGGATTCCTCGTGGATTGTACCATCTGTCAGGTTAACCTTTTTGCTTGGTTTCGACACGCTTATCCGGATCTTGGACCCCAAGTATTACGCGCCGGCATCCTTGGAAACGTCTCTTAGTTCGTTCATTACCAACACAGACCTCTTCTGTTTGACTAGAGCGGCTTCGGGGCCCGAGTTTGATGCACAGCAAAACTACATCACTCAAATAGCCCTGGGCCACTACCCAGATATCCCCAGGCTGTGGGCCCGTAACATTTTCATGAAGACCGTTGCGGCAAAACGAGACACCATTGGCGCCATCAGTTCCTCGGGTATTCGTCACGCTTATGAGGCCGAAAGTGCGCCTCTAAATCTACCATTGCTCGAAGAAATTGATGGGTATATTCGAAGCAATAACCTATATGGAAGAGCAGCCCTTTAGTGTGGACTGTAGTGCGTGCTTTAGCACGCCCCTCAAACGCTAGTACAAGCAGCTATGTAGCTAGATAACCAATGAGAAAAGAACCACAAATGTGGCCATGAGCCACTCGCAAAGCAGCTCTTTGTTGCTTTCTGACAGGTGCTCCATGCTCTGCCCCGGGGATGCCCCCGAAGAAGAGGTCAGATGGGGCCCTTCATTGCGGGCTACAACACACTCAATCTCGCCGCCTCTCAAGGTATCCCGAATGGGACCATCGATCCATTTGTTACAATTAAAATTTGGGTTTGTCGACTGGAGACTGATGCTTCCTTTCACCATCTTCAAGCTCTGCCATTCCGACTCATGGATGTTGCCTCTCAACTCGAGTGCCCCGCCGATCGACTGGAGACTCGAGAAAAAACTGATTTTTTGGAGCGCGGTGTTGTTGACAATCAGCACACCGCCACCAATATCGAGCACAGCATCAAAAATCGCCTCGGTGGCCTCGTGGTTATCAGCCATCCGGAACAGGCCTTCCACATCGGTAAGTGAAGGAAACGACACCTCGGAGAAGGTGTTCTCCACTACGCTCATGGATCCTTCAACCTTGTTTAGACTGGTCATGTTAAGGTTCCTGACGTTGCTCACACTCATGTTACGGGCCTTTTCCAAGCTGCTGAGCTTGACCTGTACGTTGTTGGAATTGCCTGTGATGTGCAACATGTTCGAGACTTCTTCCACGTCGAACTGAATGTGCTCCATGAACCTGTTGTTGTTGATGTCCAAGTCGTGCAACTTGTCTCCGGCAAATCCCGACACTGTCTCTAAGGATGTGTCGGAAATAGTGATGCTTTGCACGTCTTTCAAGTTTTCAAGAGCTGCCTGGCTCAAGAGCGGCAAAATCTGCCAATCGAGCTTTTTGACGGTGGTCAAGTTGGGGGTCTCAATGAGCCCCAAGGACTGCAACTTCTCCATTTTGAATGTCTCTGTGATGACACGAAGACTATACGCGTCAACGCGCATCAACGGCTCGCTATCGGTAATGATCAAGCTACCTTCGATTTTGGCCAAGTGGTCCAATCTAAGAATGGAGTCCACGAACCCAGTGACTTCGATGTCGCCTCTAACCATCTCACAGTGGCCAATTGCCAGCACATCAGCAGTCTTCTGAATGACAATCTTATCGAAAACACAAGATTTTGGTGGCTCTTCAGTGGAATTGTCTATTTGTTAGAATGGCTGTCTTGAAAATTGAAAGGTCTTTGCGGCCAAGTATTTTTTGTGGCAAAACTCGGTAATACATACATCTGGAGGACAAGCTCAGCGAGGTACCCTTGGCAATGGATTGGGTGGCCATGATAAGGAAAGAAAGCAAAAGGAATCCAATCATCATGTTTCCCCGTGGTGTCTTGAAAACTAGGCAGGAACAGGTTCGAAGAAATTCCTCTTTTCTTTGGTTCTATTTGCAGAGCTAATAAAATCGGGTGATTTAGCTTGTATTTGCAATTGTTTCACAACAGTGTGGGTTTTATTTGCTAATGGCAATAACAACTTTTGGGCTTCTAGAGTGCTTTGTGTCTAACCGGTGAACTGTTGCTTGGTTGTTTTTTTTTGGGGGGTTTTTTTTTTCCTTCTTGTGAATTTTTTGGGTGGCTATTTTTCCATTGTATTCTGGAGGCTAGACACAGAGCCACCTAATTCCACCTGAAGGCATTTTCGCACCCAAATTTGCTCACAATGCACATGTTTGTTGGTGAATAAGTGCAGATCCTAATGAATATGCCGGTATAATTGTTTTTAGGGTGCAGCATTTAAAGGATTCTACCAATTCTAAAAGCTAAAGTGGTGGAGGTCTTTTTTGTTTCGATTTTGGGACGTCACATGGGTGAAGAGATATTAAATGGATTTGGCCAACTTGGCTTTTGGCTTATGAAAACGGAAAACTTAAAATTGGTGAACTTTTCTTGTTTTTCTTCCGGTACACGAAGCGTGGCAGTTATTGTTGTCTTGTTTGGGAAATTCGTGCTACAGGATTTTAAAAATAGTTCGTGTTCTTCAGACCATGGATTGTCCCGGCGAAAAAGGGAAAGGTCTTCGCTAAAAAAGTTCACTCCGAGCTCGAAAGTGAAGTCGCCTCGTCGAAAAATCTATCTCTACGGGCATAATTGAAGTCTTGTGTCAATAATATTGCTCCTCCTTCAAGATTGAATTGTCCCTAAGATAAACCAATTGTCGACCGCGAGAATTTAATCTCGTCTCAGAAAAATCAAATCTCCTCCCTGAGAATGTATTCATCCATGATGATTATCCATGATGAAAGCCAAAAAATTCTTGCTTCAAGAGTGAATTGGTCGCTTTTCAAACACGGTTCGCTCTTTGTCGATATGATTTATGGTCGTTTGTGAGGTTTCCATAGTGGATAAAGTTTTATAGATGGTGGTAGTGTACAGGAACCGGGACGTAAGTGCACACTATTGTCATCGACACCGTCCAAGTGTTTGTCAGGCTTTCTTTCACATACTGTTTTGAAAGTATTGTATTCGATAATAATGTCGACTGGGAGTATCGTACTAATGAAATATATTGGTCTATCCAGGGATTATTCAAAACAGAGCTGGGTCAAGATTCAATGCATTGGACCTTGCTTCAACCAAAGATTACCGTGTACCAATGTGGAGTGGTCGGGAATGATCCGAGGATCTACTTGGACACGACTTGTGGTGCCACCACAGCGAATGTGATACACTATTTTTTTATTTTCCGGTGCAGTCATAACTCTTTAACAACGTTTGGATGATAACCATGTCGTGGATTCATCATAAGTATTGGCTGCCAAGTTCTCTACTGTATTATCTTGACACTCAGATTTAATAAATTGTAATGGTAAACTCTGGCACCCCACTAGAGACACCGGCTTGAGTGAGCTCATATTTGGCTGCCTTGGGAACTCTTCCGACAAGCGTCTTTGGAAAGCCAGTTTCTGGGGGTGTTTCTGGTATTCTCAATAGAGGTTGGGCTCCGATAGTGCACCTCAACAGAAGATGTAGTAAATAGAGTGAACAGTGCCACGGCAAGACGCTAAAGTATTGATTTCAAGTGTATATGATTAAGTCAAATAAACTTTCAGTTAAAATGTTGAAAAAGTCGCTTCTTGGAAACTTGGAAGTATGTTGGTCTCAGTGATCATGGTCAGATTGGCCACTTCCATGTTTTCAACGTCGGTGGAAAAAGGTTGCCACACAACACTAGAAAGCCATTGGTGTATACGTACGTGTGCTGTTCTTTCTATGATCCCAAAAGGAAGGTGTTTGACGTAGTCAAGAAGTTTTTAAAAACTGAAGGAAGTGAAAAAGGAAGAAGAAAAAAAGGAGGAAGAAAGCGAAGATATCAGAAATACGTATTAAATCTGCATATTTTAAGAAGAAGACGAAAGAAATAGGTAAGAAGAGAGTCTGAAGATTGAAGAGTGATTGAATATTGTTTGAATATTGATTGAAGAGGGAAACCTATTAAGTAAGAAAGGTAGCTAGAATAAGAATGGTTTTTCCATCATTAGAAATGGAAATACTGGGGTTTATACATTCCTACTTCCGGAAACGGTGAGACGTGTTACTGTTTCGGGCCGAACGGTGCAACGTGGTGTTTGAGCGCAAGTGTTTTAGCTAATCCGTTATACTTTACCTGACAGAAGAGGAAAAAAAAGTAAGAGGAAAAAAAAGGAGGAAGAAAAAAAAGGAGGAAGAAAAACATCAAACTTACAATAATCTTTTGAATCCTGAAATTATCTTCTACTCTGCAAAGGTGAAGGTCGCGGCTTGGGGCGTGCCGCGTTCCTGTGGGGCACATCGAATGGCTGCGAAAAAAGCATTACCGAATAGAAACACCATATGACGATAGCTGCATTATTCCCAAAGAAAGTATACCTGAAAATTACACCGCCACTCCTTCAAGACAATTTGTTTGAGACTGGGTATTATGGAGGTGAGATCGGGTATTATGGAGGTGAGATCGGCCGCGTAATGCAGTTTTTCTCTGTATAGGGAAACGAGTATTTCAGACTCGTGGTGGATGTTTTCCAATGCACTCTGTAGAGTGGTAAGCTCAGTATCATCATCCCAAAGAAGATGCTCATCATCCTCGTCTACCCCATGACTTTCTGGCGTGGCTGTTTCGTGCTCGTGGATCATCGTATCCAAGTTGTGTTGTAGTTTCGCAAGGGGTCGCTCGTGTTGCTGTTGCTCGACTAGTTGCTTCCGGGTTATTAGCTGCTCTACCAAGAGATTTTTGTTATCCCCGCCACCACCCAACAGGAGAATACGCTCCACAGGGGAAGAATTTTCACTGAGCTCAGAATCTGTGTTGTTTATTTGTGACTCCTGGATGTCTCCGGGGCTAGCCAGATTGGGTGAGTCCACTCCATCTTGGGCATCCAGCTGTTTCAAATCGTCCGCCTGCTTTGCTTCATCCGGTTCATTTGGGGTTGCTTGGTCAGGGGTAAGTTCTTCCAGCTGGGTAGCTGGGGCGTCTGTGGAATCCTTGATACTTTCCTCAGGAGTCGTGTAGGACTCTTCCAACGCTTCGAGGCGTGCGATGGTCTTGCCACGCTTCTATGGCCCGAGAAGCTGGCCGTTCTTCTTCGGCAAGAAGCTCAGGTTGATGTCTCCAATACCCATAAAAAAGTCGTAGGGGAAGACCTTGATAATGGTGAACTCCCATTGCCACACATCACCTCTGTCGTCGAAACTCACCACCATAGACTGGTCCACGGGAAAATCCCTGAGCAAGTTCTTGTCAGTAAGCAGCCCACTCTCGTCTCTACTAAGGCGAAGTAATGCGACCAATTATACCAAATAAGAATAAACTTTATGAGTGTTTAATTATCAAATTCTAATACAGTTTTGTGTTTTACTTGGACTTAAATCTTGTGAAATATTGCTTGATAATTGGTCCTGAAATAAAGGAAAAGTTTTTGTTTTTTCATTGCAAGTATAACTTCTGCGGTATCCTATTTGGTTTCCTATTTGGGAAAGGACAATTAGGTGAAAGACTTCACTGAACAGATAACCACCATTTTTGAAATAATGCCGCAGAACATCAGACCTTTGTGATTTTGTGGGTGACTTGAAGATCAAAAAATAGAAAGTATATCCCAAACTTATTGCTACTGTGTTTTCTTAATTGTTTCCATAATCATCACAATTTAACTTTCGCACTCGCTTTCTTTTGCAAAGGTGTATGTGAAAAGTCAGATGGCTGAATATTTTCCATAAAATTAATAACCATTTTTAAAAGTAAATTAATCAAAATGATTTGGTTTAAAGACAGAATGTAATTTTTTACATGTTATAATCTCAAGAATGGGGATTACTGATGAGATCGTAAGAATCATCCTAATCTCACCAGTGTGCCTTTATCTATAAGCCAAAACTCTGAAATCATTTCAATGGAGATTGAATAAAATCTTTTCAAACGTTATTGCTTTTAAGTAAACGTTCAGATGGAGTATCCAAAAGTAGAAATCCACTGGTGGACCTAATTGTGTACTATATAACGATAAGTCTTGGAATGACCAGGCTCCATAACCTTAAAGAGGTTACCAAAGAAGTTTCGACCACGAGGGTCCTCATTCTAGGGAATTCGTTGTGAATTAAATGTTCATGGGCAAAAGCAAATTTATTCTTCTACGTTATCCGTATCGAACTGGGGAAAGTACAAAACCAGAAATCGACCAGCCCTCGGGTTGACACTTCCTGAAGTAACTGGCTGCAAAATGAGTTGTAATCCCCTCAATTTACAGCGATAAACAGTAGTAAAACCTTCACGATTAGTGGTAACGAGGTTCCACGAATATTATGGCTTAGATGAGCAGTATTATCTTTTACACTCGAGGGTCATATCGTAGAGGTTTAGGCGAGGAGCTCGAGGATAAAACCAGTGAATTGGATATGTTTGGGCATAACCGTATAATGTAATGTTTTTGGCTGGAGCAATTCAGTTTTCGGCTCACTTAATCGTAATACGCGATAGCGAATAACGAAATTACAAACTTTACAATCTGAAACTTTTCCCGACTCATAGAATAGAAGGCACACGGTGTCAGAAATAAAGAGGTCTCTGCGAATTGCAAGAAGAAGGCGAGAAAAACAGGTAAGAAGAGACTTTGAAGATAGTGTTCTCTTATCGATTGATTGAAGAGGGAAACTTATTATGTGAGAAAAGTAGTTAAAGTAAGAATGGTTTTTCCATCATTAGATGTGGAAATCCAGGGTTTATATACTCCTACTTCCGGAAACGGTGAAAGGTGGTTACTGTTTCAGGCCGAACGATGCAATGTGGTGACTTGTTTGGGCGAAATCGGCGCAACGTGGTGTTTGAACCCGAGTGTTTAGCTAATCGCTTACACTTTACCTGACACGTATTACTATGGTACATTATCTGTATATTACACTACCTACGGTTACATTGAATGTGTTGGTTTCAATTTCCCACACGCACCAGTCATTTCATGAACGCGCACGACCACACAGAAAAATATTTAGACCAGCCGTGGTATTTTTGCGTCCTTACATAATTATTTTGCAACATTTACCATCACGTTAGTCTAGACAATGGCCCAGCCAGATTTGGCGATTGCATGCCTTGAAATAATCATTTAAAAGAAGTGTTTTGGCTGACAAATCGTTATCCCCTTTATATAAAACATTACACCCTTCGTATAAAAACATTACACTCTTTAACAAACACAAAGTATACGGCACAGAAATCATCTTCGTGTTTATCTTTTCTCTAAAAAATGCAACATATTGGCTCTCTCTATCAAATTCAAAAATGGTAGAATCAAGAAGGAATTCTCGGAAAAAGCTATGTAGGTACTAGCCTGTCGGGGTTGAATCCATATTGAATCCATATTGATTCCAAACACTTCTTAACAGAATGGGCACTTGGGAAATACGAATTACGCTTCACAGACAATTCAATATCTACTGTACCACAATGTTTTTTAAAGTAGGGTTGTAATTCACACAGAAGTCTCTGGCAAATTTGCACCTGACTTATCGGAAATTGATTAAAAGCACTGAAATAATACAACCACTTTTCTTTTATTTTTCCCCGTTCAAATTCCTTCCCGATGGATAATTTCAACTAATTATGTCATTCTGGCCATCACCGCAATCAGGGCCACCCCCAAACATTTTTGACATTTTTTCGCCTTGGTCTGGCACCACGTGCAGTACCGCGCGTTTATCAAGCATCTCTCATCACAGGCCCATCGCATCTTCAACAAATTGATTATTTCACTTGCACTGTGAAAAAAAACCAAAGGAAAAAGCAGAAGGAAAACTCCCACACCAGAAGGGACATTATCAAAGAAAATGAATCATTCCATTCTGCTTGATCTTGCCGTGGCTAGCGCTCGCTACGCCACCTACAGGGCATTGGCGCCTCAGAAAAATCTTCCGCAGCCATTCCAATATGACCATACTTTGTCGGTCGTGGATAATTTAGATGCCTTGGCCCTTTTTGCCTTACACCCACAAACAACCACGGCCGTGTACTACGCATATAAGCCGGTGTTTCTTGAGATTGTGGCGCGTTGGATTGACAAATCCGACGCCTTTGAAAGAGAATACTCCCAAACTTGCCTGGTATCGGTGCCTCAAGTACGGGGGTCGATTATTTTATTAGCATTGTCACGCGTGTGCATGATTTTCCCTGAATGTTTGAGTCTTGTTGAACATTTCATCGACTCGGGTCGCTTCTTGGATGTGCTTGCCGCCGACACTGCCAAATTACCCGCCGAAGAAGTATCTAGCGTGTTATTGGCGTTCCACAGAATCTATGCCAACAAACCCGTGCGGTTTTCCCGATTTGTGGTTCCGGAAACACTCTACCACATCCTTGGTTTGGGTGAAACCTTCGCCGTTGCAAAATTCTTGGCCATCCAGATCTTGGCCCGCTACTTGAATGCGTCCGAGGCCTCACGCGCAGAAATGATTTCCACCCACATCAAAGGTGCGTCTTTGACGGCCAAATACGATGGTACCGCCAAAATCGACTTTCAGTTTCTCGACTTGGTTGAAGCTAAGCG
This sequence comes from Metschnikowia lachancei, assembly GCA_030572615.1. NCBI lineage: Eukaryota > Fungi > Ascomycota > Pichiomycetes > Serinales > Metschnikowiaceae > Metschnikowia > Metschnikowia lachancei. Next base: position 25,730 of record JAJMAK010000084.1, read on the forward strand.
CTGTTCCAACTATTCTGCGTTGCCCTTGCACGTTGCACCAGCTCAAGGTGCAAAACCGGCGCTCCTCACTATTGAAAAGTCCCACCTCTCCAAACTGGTTGTCAGCATATGCGGCGTGCTTGTAGGAAGCCCCTCTACTCCTCAAACCACCTCGGACTTCACCGAAGAGGTTGTGCCGACCGCCAACGCCGTCACTGTGTTGAAGAGTCTCGCCAGTGCCGTCCAGAATAACAAACCTGTCATGTTACACGGACAGGCCGGCTCAGGAAAGACCTTTTTAATCAACCAGGTGGCAAAGTACCTTTCTGCACAGGATGATATCGTCAAGATCCACTTGGGTGAGCAAACCGATGCCAAGTTGCTCTTGGGAACATACACTTCAGGCGAAAAACCCGGCTCCTTTGAGTGGCGTTCGGGTGTTTTGACCACCGCAGTCCGCGAGGGCAAATGGGTGCTTGTGGAGGATATCGATAAGGCCCCCACCGAGGTACTTTCCATTCTTTTGACTTTGCTTGAAAAGAGAGAGTTGAGCATTCCGTCTCGAGGGGAGGTTATCCGTGCCCACAGCGAGTTTAAGCTCATTTCCACCGTGAGAACCCATCGAGATTCCGCTGCCACCAAAATCCCCGATATGATTGGACTCCGGCTCTGGGACCTCGTCGAGGTCACGGCTCCCAATGATCTCGAGCTCAGAGCCATCCTTGCCACAAGATACCCGCTTTTGAAAAACTTGATTGCCAAGTTCATTACTGTCTACAATAAAGTATGCCACATTTATTCAATGACTTCCTTCATTTCCTTGAATAAGGGATCCCACCCCAGGGTCATCTCCACGCGAGACTTGATGAAGGTGTGCTCCAGATGTCATGTTATGCTTCAAAACAAGGGTGTTACTTCCGCCGACGAGCTTTTGGAGTCGCTGATTTACGACAACATCTTTGCTGAAGCTGTCGAGTGTTTCGGCAGTGCTATTACCGAATATGGCGCCTTGAAGCCCTTAGTCAGTGCTATCGGCGAAGTGTTGGAGATCCCCGCGTCCAGAATCAATCTATACCTTGAGAGCTACGTGCCTTCGTTTTATGTCGATGACAGCAAGTTGGAAATTGGACGTGCAGTTCTCGTCAAATCGAAAGCCGACCAGGTCATCAACCAAAAGAAGAAGAAGGCTTCTTCAACTACATTTGCTCGTACAAAGCATTCTAAGCGTTTGATGGAGCAGATTGGTGTTGGAATCGAAATGGTGGAGCCCATTTTACTTGTAGGTGAGACCGGTACGGGTAAGACCACTGTTGTGCAAGAGGTGGCCAAGATGATGCACAAGAAGTTGACCGTGATCAATGTTTCTCAACAGACAGAAGCTGGTGACTTGCTTGGAGGTTACAAGCCCGTCAACACCAAGAGTGTTGCTACTCCTTTGCAAGAAGTTTTTGAGACTCTTTTCCTTGCGACATTTTCCCAGAAGAAGAATGCCAAATTCTCCGCGCTTCTATCCAAATGTTTCAACCGTAACCAGTGGAAGAATGTGATCAAGCTTTGGAATGAGGCGGTGAAAATGGCAAACGAGATTTTGAGCAAAACTGAGGACTCTGACGAGGATGCCACCGAAGAAGGCGGACCCAAGAAAAAGCGCAAGCTCAGATCCCCTGAAAAGTCCGTTCTTCTTGGAAAATGGGAAGAGTTCCACCAAGACGTTAAAGGGTTCGAAGCCCAGGCTGCCAACCTTGAGAATTCCTTTGTTTTCAGTTTCGTCGAAGGTTCTTTGGTGAAGGCTGTGCGTAACGGCGAATGGCTTCTTCTAGATGAGATCAATTTGGCGTCTCCTGACACGTTGGAGAGCATTGCTGATCTTCTTTCTGAGAACTTGCAACAGAGATCAGTTCTTCTTAGTGAGAGAGGAGATGTGGAAGCAATTAAGGCACACCCAGACTTCCGGATTTTTGGATGTATGAACCCTTCCACCGACGTGGGTAAGCGTGATTTGCCATTGAGTATACGTTCCAGGTTCAGTGAAATCTACGTGCATTCTCCCGACAGAGACAGAGAGGACTTGACGTCGATCATCGAAAAGTACATCCAGCGCTTTGCCGTTGGTGACGATTGGGCCATTGAGGATATTGCCGAATTGTACTACGAGGCCAAGGCTCTTGCTGAGTCCAACAAGATCGTCGACGGAGCCAACCAGAAACCCCACTTCAGTATTCGTACATTGACCCGGACGTTGATTTATGTGTGTGATATTGTGTCCATTTATGGGTTGAGGAGAGCGTTGTATGAGGGATTCTGTATGTCCTTCTTAACGTTGCTTGACCGCCACTCCGAGTCAGTATTGAAGCCTATAATTGCCAAGTACACCATCGAAAAGCTCAAGAACTCCAAACAAGTTGTGTCACGTTGCCCACCGGCGCCATCTTCTGATGTCGACGAGTACGTGCAGTTCAAACATTACTGGATGAAACGAGGCCCAGGCGAAGTTTCGACTCCAAATTATATCATCACTCCTTTTGTCGAGAAGAACCTTCTCAACTTGGTGCGTGCAACCGCCAGCAGAAAGTTTCCTGTATTGGTGCAAGGTCCTACATCTGCCGGTAAGACGTCTATGATCAACTATTTGGCCAGCATTACCGGCCATAAATTTGTTCGTATCAATAATCATGAGCACACTGATTTGCAAGAGTATTTGGGTACTTACGTTTCTGACTCTAGTGGTAAACTTGTGTTCAGAGAAGGTGTGTTGGTGGAGGCATTGAGAAAGGGATACTGGATTGTGTTGGATGAGTTGAATCTTGCACCAACGGACGTGTTGGAAGCCTTAAACCGTTTACTAGATGACAACAGAGAATTGTTCATTCCTGAAACCCAAGAAGTCATCCACCCTCACCCCGACTTTATGTTGTTTGCCACTCAGAACCCTCCTGGATTGTACGGAGGTAGAAAGGTGTTGTCGCGTGCGTTCCGTAACAGATTCCTTGAATTGCACTTCGACGATATCCCTCAGGACGAACTTGAGATCATTTTGAAGGAACGTTGTCAAATTGCTCCTTCTTACGGTAAGAAAATAGTTGAAGTGTACCGACAGTTATCCGTGCGTCGTCAATCTTCGAGGCTTTTCGAGCAGAAGAACTCCTTTGCCACACTCAGAGACTTGTTCCGGTGGGCTCTTCGAGATGCCGTTGGATATGAAGAGTTGGCTGCCAATGGTTACATGTTGCTTGCCGAAAGGGTTAGATCTCAAGAAGAGAAAATCGTGGTCAAGGAAACCATCGAGAAAGTCATGAGGGTTAAGCTTGACATGGACGAGTACTACGAGAAGTTGGAGAATAAGCAACTAATGGAACTCGAGCTGCCGGTGGTGTGGACCAAAGCAATGCGCAGACTTGCGGTATTGGTGGAAATGTCCATCAAATACAAGGAACCTCTTCTTTTGGTGGGTGAAACTGGATGTGGTAAGACTACAGTGTGTCAGATTCTTGCCCAGCTTCTCAAGCGGGAATTGATCACGGTCAATGCCCATCAGAACACCGAAACGGGTGATATTTTAGGTGCTCAGAGACCAATCCGTAATCGATTTGAGACGAGGGCCCAACTTCTTAAGTCTTTGCTTTCATTTTTTGACATTTTGCAGATTGATGTTTCTCTCGAGCAATCTAAAATCGAGGACTTGATCAAAAAGTATGAGCGCACTAAGAAGACCTTGTTGGAAACCCCCAACGAGTTGATTGATTCGTCAGTGATTGAATCCATTGACGAGAGCATCCGTGCTTCCACTTCATTGTTCGAATGGGCAGACGGTCCTTTGATCAATGCCATGAAACAAGGTGAATTTTTCTTGCTTGATGAAATCTCATTGGCTGATGACTCTGTTTTGGAAAGATTGAACTCGGTGCTTGAACCGGAAAGAAGCTTGTTGTTGGCCGAGAAAGGAACTGAGGATTCTTTTCTTGTTGCTGGTGAAACGTTCCAGTTCTTGGCCACCATGAATCCTGGAGGTGACTATGGTAAGAAAGAGTTGTCTCCAGCTTTGAGGAACAGATTCACCGAAATCTGGGTTCCTTCAATGGACGACTTTACCGATGTCCAGCAAATTGTCGAGTCCAGATTGAAGCCTGAGCATCGTGCTCTCAGTGTTCCGTTGGTGAAGTTTTCCGAATGGTTTGGCATGAGGCTCGGAAACGGAAATGCCAACAGCGGTGTGATTTCCCTCCGTGACATTTTGGCCTGGGTCGAATTCGTCAACGCTTGTGACGCCACCTTTTCGCAAGAATTGGCCCTTGTCAATGGTGCCATGATGGTTTTCATTGATGCTTTGGGAACAAATAACACTGCTTATCTCGCCGACAATGAGCAGAGGCTCTTAGAATACAAACAAGAGTGTCTCCGGATGTTGTGCTTGTTGATTGGTGCCGACCCAGATGTTTATTTGTTCGGTGCGCCGCCTGTGGTGGAAGTTACTGACGATAAGTTGAAGGCAGGTATGTTCCTGATCCCCAGGAAACCTAACCAGAAGTGGGAAGACCTGTTCAACTTGCTGGCCCCAACCACTGCTGCCAATGCCATGAGAGTTATCAGAGCCATGCAGGTACATAAACCTATTTTGCTTGAAGGAAGTCCTGGCGTTGGTAAGACCAGTTTGATTTCCGCCATTTCCAAGGCTACTGGCAACCCCCTCATCAGAATCAACTTGTCTGAGCAAACCGATTTGATTGACTTGTTTGGATCTGATGCACCTGTTGAAGGTGGAAACACCGGTGAGTTTGTGTGGAGAGATGCCCCATTCCTTAGGGCCATGAAGAACGGTGAGTGGGTTCTTCTTGACGAGATGAACTTGGCCTCGCAGTCTGTCTTGGAAGGTTTGAATGCTTGTTTAGACCACAGAGGCGAGGCTTACATTCCTGAATTAGACAGATCGTTCCCTCGTCACCCGCACTTCAAGGTGTTTGCAGCACAGAATCCTCAGTATCAGGGTGGAGGAAGAAAAGGATTGCCCAAGTCGTTTGTGAACCGGTTCTCTGTGGTGTACATGGATGTTTTGAAGAATGAAGACTTGTTGCTTATTTCTGCTCAAATCTTTCCCAACATTCCTCGTGATGACTGTGCTAAAATGATCAGTTTCATGACTAAATTGGAAGAAGAAGTGGTTGTGCAGAAGAAGTGGGGTATGTCTGGAGGACCATGGGAGTTCAACTTGCGTGATACCTTGCGGTGGTTGAGTCTCTACAGCTCGAAACACAACTTGACCACCTCAAGTGATAACGCTATTGGAGACTTCTTGAACATGATTGTTTGTCACAGATTCCGTACTCCTGAAGATCGTCAACATGTGAAGGAACTTTTTGAGTCGATCTTTGGTGCCCAAGAAACAAAGGATGCTTTCTACGGATTGGGCAAGGAGTATGTGCAAGCGGGTGGATCGCTCATGCGGAGAAACCCACTTCTTCAGTTCTCCAACTCGTCCGATAGATTGCACTTTGTTTCTTTACAGACAAACTTTCCTATTCTTGAATCTGCCATGAGAAGTGTCAATGAAAACATTCCTCTCATCTTGACTGGTCCAACCAATGCTGGAAAGACCGAACTCATCAGATTCCTTGCGAACGTTGTTGGAGTGAAACTTTCTGAATTCTCCATGAACAGTGATGTGGATAGCATGGATATTTTGGGTGGTTACGAACAAGTGGACCTCACCCGTGCCATCAATGCACTTACTTCCGAGACTTTTTATTTGCTTAATGAGTTGGTGGTGATCAACTTGCGCGCCACTAATTCTGACTCTATTTTGCTTCTGAGATGTTTGGATCTTGTTCATTTCATGGAGGGTAACGAGATTGGTGCAGAAAACTTCCAACACTTCCTTTCTAGGTTCAAAGGGTTCATGTCGCTCTATGAAAACGAAAAGTTGAATGATCTCGTGGTTGCTGCTGATGAGCTTTATGTGAAGTTGCAGGAAGTCACCACAGTTAAGTTCAACTGGTTCGATGGTATGCTTGTGAAGGCCGTCACCAGAGGCGAGTGGTTGGTTCTCGACAATGCTAACTTGTGTAACCCTTCTGTTTTGGACAGACTCAACTCTCTTTTGGAATTCAATGGTTCATTGATCATTAATGAGTGTTCTCAAGAAGATGGGTCCCCAAGAGTGTTGACTCCACATGAAGATTTTAGGTTGTTTTTGACCGTTGATCCAAAGTACGGTGAGCTCTCCAGAGCCATGAGAAACAGATGTGTGGAATTGTACCTCGAAAGCTTGGACACAAGAGCGACTAATTTCGACAGAAAGTGTCTTGGATTGCCTATTGCTGAACATTCTGATGCCGTGAGTTCTGATGTTGATCGTGATGATGCTAAGGCCGAGGCCGAGGCTGACTCAAAGAACCTCGATCACATGATGGAGAAGTTGGAGGTCAAGGAAGAGTCGCCAGTGGCCAAACCCGTTTCCTCCTTTGTATCTTCAAACGACTCAGGCTTGAAGAATCTTGCTCTTATCCATGACTGTGTGAATGCTGACTCGTCTTCTTGTCTTGCGGGTGCTTTGGTGGGTATCTTCGCTGTATCCCAATTTGGTAGACTTAAGAGATGGTCCAGGGCATTCAGTGGCCCTGAGTTTGGTGTGGAAGAAATTGAAAGACTCGAGGAGGCTTGTAAGATTCTTCATCATTTGCAAAGCAGTGGGTTGGTGTCCAATATCAAGAACCTTTACGGTACGACCGCTTCTTCTCTCGTGGTAACCAAAGATTTTCCATCCACTCAGGTGTTGCATCCTCTTGTGAATCGTTACATTTTGGGCTACTTTGGTGCTTGCGGAGTGAATCTTGAAGGCACAAATGCGACGTTGCTCTTCCAGATCGCGGCTGCAATTTTAGAATCCAAAGCATTTGTTACACGAGTGGAAGAAAAGGCTGTTCACGGCAAGGCAAGCGACCTTTCTTTTATCGAGAAGTCTGCTGCGGTGAATCTTGGTAGAGAAATCAAGAAAGCTCCAAAGATCAATATTTTCGCGTACGTCAAGGCGGTGTCTGATTTCATCAGTAATGTGTTTGACTCGTCGATGAAATCCTCGGAGTTTCTCAAGCAGCCATCTAACTTTTATGAGTCCTTGATGGAGCTTCAGTGTATTTGGGTGTCGCTCGCCGATGCCTCCAAAGAGCAGAACCTTTCCAAATTGAGAGTGTATCATGGTATGATTACTGCTTGGCTCGAGACTCACCAAAACTTGGTCCTTGTGGCAAAGCATGCACGTGAGATCACATCTCTCCGTGTGGGATTGGAATTGACTTCTGGGTTCTCGATGACCAAAATCTGGGAACACTTCAGACAAACTTACCCCACATCCAAGAAATCATGGGACAACTACGCCAAGCTTTTGGCTTTGTTGGGCGATTTTGACGTGTTATCCAGAAAGTTGTATCCTGGAACGTATGCCGAGGTTTCAGATCTCAGGAATCTGATGTTGACTCTTTACGATGACATCATTTCTGGTTCATTGACTGATGCCGACTTGGAACTTGTTTTGAACAACTTTGCCGGTGCATTCAAGCGACTTGCCGATGTGGCTGATGCTTTCGTTGTTGAGAGGGACAATCTGTTGGAAGAGGAATTCACCATGTTGTCAAACTTCTTGGTGGTGAGCTCTTATTTGCACGGTGACAATCTTCGTGATCAGCTCAGTGTGGCTTCATATTCCTCGAAGTCCACCATTTCATTGTTGCAAGGGTCAAAATCAGACCTTTTTGCCCCTTACCCTAGGCTTTTCGACTGTCTTTGGAGCAAAGAAAGTATCACCAAGGGTTTGTTTACCAATGCCTTCCTTTTCAACGCGTTGGTGAAGCTCACTGGTCTTAAGAATCGCCCCGGTAAGTTCTTGGACCAAAGTTTGACCGATATCTCTGCCTTCGGTAAAGCCTTGATTCAGAACTCGGTGGGTGTGCTTGAAGACCAGAAGACTGTTTTCCAGAACATCCTTGTCAAGTGGATTATTGAGATTCTTAAGGCCCACGAGTTGGAGGTTTCTTCCCCATCATGGAAAACTTCATCGTTGTGTGAAAGTGATATCGAAGAAATCTTCAAGCTCGTCCAGACAACTTGCGATGATGTTGTTGTTGGAATTATGAAAGAGACGTACTTGCCTGCGTTGTATATTGTGTCCAAAAGTGCGAATCTTGCACAATTGGGTAAGGCATGGATCCTTTTTGCTAGTGGATGTATCCAGTTATTCGTTCCAAACTCTCCGCTTGACCCAGCCATCGAAGACCACGTCACTTTCCTGGTTTACCAACGTCAACAGGAGTTGTGTACTAGAATTGCTGAATCTTGGAAGTCCATTCGCTCGGTCATCAGTGGAGACGAGCCTCTCCAGCTTGAGAATGCTTTGCCCCAGCCTAATGACCAACAAGAAGTCTCCAAAGCGCAGGTTTTCAGAAGCAATGAGAGCATGGATGAGTTGTTTGATGAGTGGAAGTCGTTCATGGATTCTGCAATCGATACCGAACCAATGGCGAAACTTTTGACTGCGGCAGAAAAGTCCACCCAAGACTCGAACCTGCAGAAGGTGGGCATTTTCCACAAGAACTCTGCTAATTTCATGATGCGTTTGAACAGCAAGTATCCGATGTATGCCGATTTGAACGATATTCTCAATGGTTATATCTACAGTATCCGGTTGGGTTTGGACTTGATGGATATTGAGAACAAGAATAAGGCGTCGCCTTTTGATGTCAATTCTTTGTGGCAGATTGATATTGAGAAGTTGAACAATGTACCTGCTATTGGAGAACTTTTCGAGTCGGTGAAAACAATGAACAAAACCCTCGGGGCATCTTCTGTGTTGAGTGAAAAAGTGATGCTTTACTTTATTAACTTGTGTTTTGCCCAGACAAGACAAGGTGACGAGAAGCTTTCTTCCGTGGTGAATCAGGCCTTCCAGTCCCTCTATTACAGATGGTACTACCGCAAGATGAAGGAAGATGAAAACGCAGCACAAGAAGGCTCGCTCTATAAGCACAAGGACACCGACGATGCCGAGCAGGATTTCAAGGAACTTTTCCCTGACTATGATGACGTCATGGATATTGGAGATGAGAAGGACAAGCCCGCAGACGCATTTGAAGATGTCCATTATGAGCTTGCCATGTCATATGTTAACCATTACTTGAATGGCAAAGAGTTGACATTGAAGGATATTGTCGAACAAGGTGCCACTCTTTGCAGTGACTTACAGTCTGCTCAATCGGATGTTATCTATGGTCCCAACAACGCGTCTCAGCTCTCTGCTTTGCTTGTGGCGATGAAAGCCTCGCACGAAACATTTGCCACTGATGTTCCCCAGGATGTGAATTTCTATCAGGACGCTTGTCCCTCGCAGTTCAGAAAGGCAATGAAATTGGTCCTTGCTGTGTATAAGGCGGTGGCATCGTTGCTTGCTCAGTGGCCAGAACATGCGACTTTGCAAACGATTTCGAGATATGCCGACGAGTTTTTGACGTACCCTTCCAGTTTCCCCTTGAACAAGCTTCTCTTCAAAATCGAGGTTATCCACAATTCCTTACATGAGTGGGAAAAGTTTGCTTCGAGCCAGGTTTCGTTGAAGGCCCATTCCGACCAGATCACTGAGCTTATTGTGTCGTGGAGAAAGTTGGAGCTCTCTTCGTGGAGATCGTTATTCAACTACGAGGACCGGACTTTTCAGAAATCGGTGGGCAAATGGTGGTTTCACTTATTCGACAGTGTTGTCATTCCTTATCTCCAGGAGGACGACTCCGATGAAAACATGGGCGAGAAACCATCGGTGGTACAAATCTTGGGCGCATTGAACGTGTTCATGAGCCAGACCAACTTTGGAGAATTCCAACCCCGGTTGAATTTGGTCAAAGCATTGAGAAATCATATTGCTAGTCTTTGGTACACAGATTCCGATATTCTTAATGGTCTTGGTAACTTCATCTCGTTTTACGAACAGTTTGTGCCTACTATTGAAGAATCAGTGAACCAAACTAAGAAGACTTTAGAGAAGGACGTTTCCGAGGTTATCCTTCTTGCCAGCTGGAAAGATGTCAACATCGATGCTCTCAAGCAAAGTTCGCGTCGTTCGCACAACAATCTTTACAAGGTTGTGAGAAAGTACCGTTCTTTGTTGTCGACCCCTGTGGGCCCTATTATCGAGGCTGGTATTGCCAAAGATTCTGCAGTTGTGTCTGGTACGACCTTCGAGCCTAAGCACTTGAGATACGCTGACATATCCAAAGAAGAGAAGTTAGTTGTTTTGCAAGCTTGTCAGAGCACCTCAAACTGGAATGCTAGACCAACGCGTTTGAGAAACATCGAGATTGTGGAAAATAACTTGAAGGTGTATATCGACAAGATTGTCAAGAGCCAAGCGCCTTCGCTTTATGCCTACGCTAAGCAGATCATTGAACAGATGGAAGAATTGCGTAAAGAGACCCCTTCAGTGATGAATGATGACACGAAGAAGCTTGTTGCGGCTTTGAAAACTCAGAAACACAAGTTGCTCAGTGACACTTTCAAAGAATTGAGAAGAATTGGTGTCAAAACCACCGTCAAGCCGGAAATCAAAAAGGTGTTGGCCACGGTCAACTTGATCCTCACCAATGGTGCTCATTTCGGCACCAAGTCGCTTAAGGGAGTTGATGCTCACTACTTCAGATGTCTTGACATTTTGCCTCGCATGAGAAGTGCCATTGCTAGTGGTAACGAGGAAGTTCCTCAGGCTGATCTTGAAAGAGGTCTTGCTGCTTCGGAAAACTTGATGTTTTCGGTGGTTACAACGAGAACTCCGCTTGTGAACTTATCTGGCTCAGTCGAAAGAATTTCCGATTTGTGTGAGAATATGATGAATGTTGCGCAGAACGAGAAGGGTGATCTTCTTAGAGCTTCTGTTGTGGAATCGATGGTGTTCAATTTGAAGGAAATGAGATCTTTCGCCCACACCTTGATCCGTGTTCTTGACTACGCACTCGATGTGTCTGAGAGTATCTCCTACTTCCATGAGTCTGTCAATCTGTCGATATTTGCCGATGCCAAATCTGAGCTCACTGGCGTGTTGGCTAGTTTGCCCGTTGAAACCTCCATTGTTTATACGGAATGCGAGGCCCAACTTGTGGAAAGTTTCAAAGACATATATGCTAAGCTCTTGTCGAACTTGAAGGTTTGGGGTGAAAGTAACGCTAAAAACTCGTTTTTGTCGGAAGTTGTGATTAACTGCATCACACAGCTTTCTTACAAGCCATTTTTGAACTCGTCCACTTCGTTGACCAACTTTTCTCGTGTTGAGGACCTCGAATTGGAATTGAGATCACTCTCAACGTCCATCATGGTCTCCGTCCAGAAAATCCTTGAACTTTACAAGGAAGAACTTACTGATGAGGAAGATGGATGGTTAACGTTGTCACAACAAAGATTGATGAAATCCATCAAGCTTTTGCACCATGTCACAATCGAGAAATCCCTTCACAAGTGTTTGACTATAGTCAATGGCATCGAGCAAAGTACTCACACTTCTGTGGTGACTTCTGCGTTGGTTTCATTTACTAGGCCATTGATGGTTCAATACCACAATCTTTCGGTGTCGTTGTTGTCGAGAGCGAAGCAAAACTATATTGAGATGACCAAATCCACATATTTACTTTTGAAGTCCTTGCACACGTTGGCTACTGATGGATTCTGTTCGCCAGAACCCCCAAGCGAACAAAAAAAGGATGACAACTTACATGATGGTACTGGTTTGGGCGATGGTGAAGGTGCAACAAACAACTCCAAGGATGAAGAGGAAGATGATGACTTGGCTGAACATGCTCAACAACCGAATGATGAGAAAAATAAGGATGAGGACGACGACGAGAATGATGACGCCGTTGATATGGAGGGTGACATGGCTGGCGACCTTGAGGAAGCATCTGATCAAGAGAAGGATGACGAAGATCAAGACGATGGCGATGATGAAGAGGAATTGGACGAGGAAGTCGATGACATCGATGATCTTGATCCTAATGCCATCGATGAGAAGATGTGGGACGAAGAGGCCAAGGAAGATGACAAGGAAAAGGACTCGGACAAGATGCCTCAAAACTCCGTGAACGATGATGACAACATGGAGGCCAATGAGGAAGAAGAGAAGGATGAAGGTGAACAGAAAGATGAAGAGTCCAAGGATGAGAAGAATGATGGCGACAAGGACGAAAACGAAAATGACGATGATGCTGAAGATGAGCAAGATGTCGGCGAGCAAGAGGACGAGGTCAAGAATGAAGAAAACGAACAACTTGATGACCATGTACCGGAAACAGAGACCTTGGACCTTCCAGAAGACATGAACTTGGATGATGAAGAAGAAGATGGTGAAGATGGTGAAGATGAGGATGATGACCAGTATGATGACAAAATGGACGTCGACGACGACGAAGATCAAAACACCAAGGATGAGGAAGAACAAGAAGACGTCGAAGCCGATGCCGAGGCTGATGCTGCTGAAGACCAAGATGATGATGAAGGATCCAATGCAGACGACGACAGTGACGAAGAAGGTGCAGAGTCGGATTTGGAAGGTGGCGAGAAGGATATTGACGAAGAGGCTCAAGATATCGATTCTGAAGAGGAGGTTGCTGATGCGCCACAAGAAGAAGAAAAGAAAAAAGAAGAAGACCAAGATTCCGCAGAGAAGGGTGAAGATGCGGTTGAGGGCGATGATGGTGCCAATAATCAAGACAATGATGAGGATGTGGACATGGATTCTGCTACAAAGACCGAAGCCGGTGAACAAGGTGACGGTTCAGACAACCAGGCTCTTGAGGAAAAGGATGACATCGGTACTTCTGGAACTGCCTCTTCCGATATGAAGCAAGAGGACCATAAAGAAGACGAAGAAGCTCCAAATGATGACGGGTCCAGGGATGAAATGAAAGAGTCTTTGAAGCAGCTTGGAGACTCGTTGAAGGAGTTCCATCGTCGTCGCCAGGAAATCAAAGAGGCATCGATTGACGAAAACGAGAAGGAAGAGAAGGCCGATGTCAAGCCAGACGAGTTCCAACATGTGGACGGTGAAAACACCCAAGATGATACTCAAGCTTTGGGTGCTGCCGATAGCAAGGATCAAGTACAAAGTATCGATGAGGATATGGCCATCGATGAAGAAGAAGAAGAGCAAGCCAAACCCGAGGAACAAGAGCCTGTTGAAGTCAAGAACGAGGACGATATGGAGATTGACGAGGATTTGGAGCAAGGTCAAGATGACGTAGCAGAAGATGCCGACGACTTCGATGGTAAGACCAAGGGAGGTGTGGTTGGTGAAAGAAAGCAAACCGAAGATGCAAGCGCGGACGACGTTTTGCAGAAGCATGAGCTAGACGAAACCAGTGCCGAGCAAGAGTTGGAGGCTTATAGGGATGAAGACTTTGTCATCAACAGAGAAGACATTCCTGCCATGAGTCTTGATCAAGCCAGAAACATTTGGAGAGATAGTGAGATTGCCACCCAGGAACTTGCGTCTGGTCTCAGCGAGCAGTTGAGATTGATCTTGGAACCTACGTTGGCTACCAAGCTTAGAGGTGATTACAAGACCGGTAAGAGACTCAACATGAAGAGAATTATCTCGTACATTGCTTCTGATTTCCGGAAAGATAAGATCTGGCTCAGAAGAACCAAGCCTGCCAAGAGACAGTATCAGATCATGATTGCCGTGGATGACTCCAAGTCCATGACTGAAAGCAAGTCTACCGAGTTGGCATTCCACAGTATTGCTCTTGTGTCCAAAGCACTTACTCAATTGGAAAGTGGTGGTTTATCTATTGTGAGATTTGGTGAAGATGTGAAGTTGGTGCATCCGTTCGACAAGCCTTTCAACCAAGAAACCGGAGCCAGTGTGTTTCAATGGTTTGACTTCAAACAAGAACGCACGGATATTAAGCAGTTGTGTTCGAAGTCATTGAAGATCTTTGAGAATGCCAGATCCAGTTCCAGTAGCGACTTGTGGCAATTGCAGATTATCATCTCTGATGGTGTTTGTGAGGATCACGCCACTGTGCAAAGATTGGTGAGAAAGGCCAGAGAAGAAAAAGTGATGCTTGTGTTTGTTGTTGTGGACGGAATCACTTCGAACGAGTCCATTTTGGACATGTCGCAAGTGAGCTATGTTCCTGACCCAGTCACCGGTGCAATGTCGTTGAAGGTGGAGAATTACTTGGACACGTTCCCATTTGAGTTCTATGTTGTGGTAAGGAACATTAATGAGCTTCCAGAGATGCTCTCGTTGATTTTGAGACAATACTTTTCGGAGGTGGCGAACATGTAGGTTCGAGATATAAAAGCTATATTAATAAGAAACGTTGTAACATTGATGTGTTTTGTAGTTTAATATAAGGTGTAACTATATACATATTTACAGGAGGTGGTACCTGTATTAAAGGGCCTGTAATATCCCAAAAACTCCAGTGTTCTTGAATTGACGAACGTGACTGTAAGAAATCTTTAAACGTTGATTTGTGGTTGTTTCAAGAGTATGATCATTATTTTCCTTTGGTTGAACAACGTAGTGGTGAACATTTTTCTAATGAGGACGCCACCTGACAAACTTCTTTATATCTTGAAAGTCCTTTTGATAATGCATCCTGATCTCTTGGCCCTTCCAGGCACTGAACCAATTAGATAAACAATCCAGGAATCCGTCACTCTGACCAAAGCACCTTTTACGAACACACACTAAACTTCAACAGATACATTGCAGACCACCCGTGCAACACACAAAGACATGTCGTCCATCTTACCTCCCAAACTGTTTCCAAAACGACCCGAGGACATTTCGTTGATTTTGACATTATAAGGAGTATACGTGTTATCGTCCAACGCCACCAGTTTACACTGGGCCAAAATTTTGGCACATGCTGTACGCACAGTGTCGGTGGGGAATTTGAGGTGGTGTTGGAGGGCCTGAGTGATTTCCCACGGGAATAAGTTATCGGAAACCCCGTCTGAACACACCACAATGAGATCCTGTTCACGTAAAGAGATCTCATCCACTATGGCAAATTCCGATGGCAATCTCAGGATAGTCTGGGTACCTATCTGCTGCGGACAAAGACCGCCGAGCATTTTCTCTTCGTTGGTGTGGATTATGGCGCCGTCTCGCACCACATAGAGCCTTGAGTCGCCTATGCTGATATACTGGAGGGAATCGCCATTGAGCATGGCCAATATTAGTGTGGACAGCCCCTGAAGGCGTTGTAGATCCATAAGGTGGGAGGTATGTAAGAAGGAGTCGTCCAAGATTTGTTTGACGTCGCGTGCGTTCAAACGATGGGGCATATGGCCCAACTTATATTCGGTCATGAGTCTGCTCATGGTCTCAAGCATGGACCGGGCAAATATGCCCAGAGAGCCCGGGGCATTAGTGGTATTCCATCCCGAAACACCGTCCGCCACTGCCAATACCGTGGGTGCCACTAGCATTGCGTCATCGCCAGCCTTTATGGAAAGTGTGTCGGTAGGAGACCCGTGGGGCCTTCTCCTTGGTAAAAGCGAGTTGAGCAGCGCCGGGTCGGTCAAGTCACTTAGAGAATGAACTGTGGGGGATGGTGAGGTGCTATGGTGAGCAAATGCCGCAAACCCCACGTCAAGTTTATACCTATCAGTAGCCATCCGGCGCATCTGGTCATGGGTCACGGTGGGATAGTGGATATAAGGATTGGCTGCGTTTGCCTTGATTTCATCGTCATCAATACACTTTTTTGGGGGTACTTTTGGGCTCAGAATCCGTAGAAGACTCTTTAAGCTAGTTAGAAGGCCCGTATTTGGTTTCATTTGCGTGTTCATGGGGGCATTTTCTCGTGTCTTTATGTTTTTTCCACCCGGCTTATTGGTGTGGTTTCCATTCTGCACCAGTGTGGTAGAAAGACCCCGATGCGCATATATATGGGATGCACTAGCCTTATGGGATGCACTAGCCTTATGGGATGCACTAGCGCTATGGGCTGAAAAAGCTTTTCTATATTGTTCCACGCTTCTTCTTAGCCCAAGGACCTTTGGGTTGGTGTTTCTCCCAAAGTTCCTCACAAGCATGTGTTGAGGTGTCTGGTATGCGGGTATTGGTTGGTGCAGCTGTCTCACAGACTTGCGCAATTAATAATTAAGCAAAGGGTGGTTTGGGTGTAAAAAGTGGCAAAGACAAAGTACGAAGGAAAAGAGGGAGACTATTTAAACCTGTTGAAATAAAACTGTTGAATGGATTCTTAACATGAATTTGTCTATGTATTGTTTTTTCTTTTATGATTCCAACGAGACATCTGTGGTCTGCTGGGTGATTGGTGGCTGAGCGTAGGCCAAAACGGCTCAATGGATATATTGTATGTGGGCAAACTTTATCAGGTGAGTGGAGCGTTTTTTGATTTTGGAAAGAAGGTAAATACAGAGAAAAAGAAAAGAAAAAGAAAAGAAAAAGAAAAAGAAAAGAAAAGAAGAGAAAAGAAAAGAAATGGAAAGAAATAAATAAATAAAAATAAAAAAAGATCCATGTGTCAAAAGTTTAAAACGCATTTGTTAATTGCTGTGTGGTTGCCTCGCCGACTGAAGTTAGGTATAGCTAAAAGAGAAGCACACTCGCAAACGATATTCTTGTAAGGTTTCTATTTTTTCCTGTTTCGTCCTTTTTAATCTTTTTAGTCTTTTTCTTTTTCTTTTTTTCTTTTTTTTCTTTTTCTCGTTTTTAATAATCCCTAACGTTGAAGTGATCAAATAATAATCGACAATATGTGGCTATTCAAATCTCCATAAATTGACCCACATGCACGTTTACGATGGGTTTTCCAAAACTGAA
Organism: Metschnikowia lachancei; assembly: GCA_030572615.1. Taxonomy (NCBI): domain Eukaryota; kingdom Fungi; phylum Ascomycota; class Pichiomycetes; order Serinales; family Metschnikowiaceae; genus Metschnikowia; species Metschnikowia lachancei. The sequence goes on from JAJMAK010000084.1 coordinate 42,537, forward strand.
CACTCAAAGACTTGCCAGTGACCCTGAAGAGAGACATGGACAGAAATTTTCAGTTCTTGGAGGTCTCCTTTGCAACGCATTTTCTTACATTAACTAGGTATAAGTTTTCATGGTACCTTCACAAGCTAAAAGTGTGCCTTGGAACTGTACATTGGATGAGCATAGGGAAAATTCTTACAACACATTTCAACCACACATAGTGATGCTTTTTATATGAATAGATGTTTAGTGAGTGATTGTGAGTGATTTCCACCTAAACCATCGGCCACATAATCAAAATGAACTCATTAGTACCCAATCATAAATATAACACTCACTCATAAGTCTCTTGTTTCTGGGAATGCAGGACAATCAAAGCTAGGCCAACCAAAGCTAGGCCAACCAAAGCTAGGCCAACCAAAGCTTTCCAGCACAAAACTTTGGATAGCCACTTATATTTAGGACGTACTACATATCCTTTGCTTCTCAGTAATTTTGTTGCAGTGGGTTTACCATTTTTCAAAAGAAGGCCCTATACTATTCTCTGAGTGTGAAGGAACGGAGCTATTCTTGCAGTATAGGCCAGAAGGAACTTATCGGTTCATTTTCTTTCCGACATCATGGGCTCTGAAAAGCTACCAAAGTACTTTCTTGGTGGGCATAAGTCAAGTGGCGAAAAGATGCTATGTTTAATTAAGTGATGGATCTTTTTTAAAAAGGTGGTTGGTTCCTGTATTCTTTCCACTTTAATGCATATGTGTTTCTCGATCCCCACAATAGCCGTATTTACGTTGACCCTGGCTCTTGAAGGAAACTTTTCTATTTACCTCAAAATCCTTCAAATAGTCCCAGAAATATTTTTTGTCACTTCCACCGTCATGGCCTTGAAGCGTGCGATACTCATATGGTCAGTAATACAGTGGTTTCAAATGGAAGCAGCTTTCCCGAGAGAAGGTAATTTACATCAACCAATTTTCTATCAGAAACAATTAGAAAACTTCATTTCCATGATTAAATGGCCCGCACGTCCACCCTGACATCTGATGAGGTGTCATAATTAATAAATCAATCAACGGAATAAATTGTCTATGCAACCGTTTTACCTGCTCCGGCATACCTTATGTTCGACTGACTGAGCAGACTGCTTTTGCACAGCTAAACTTCTAGTACATAAAACGCGTACAGAGTCCATATTACGGCCATGGGTACAAGAGCAGCGACAGACAAGTCGCTCAACATCACGGCTTATAAATAGAAGAGTAATGAGTTCGAGAGACCACCACCAACTAGCGTCGAAGAGGTGTGTCACAACATTGAACGGATAGATAAGATCGTGGATGCGTTGAGCGAGCAAGGTCACATTGGCGTGGAAGGGTTCCACGTTCCATGTGCCGCTCACGTTCGTGCAGCATACGAAGATTGCCTTCGATTTCAGACGATTACTAGTAAAAAGCATTTTGCCTAAGAACCCCGAATGCGTCACCGTCACCCCGTAGATTGGTGATGGATGCAGACGTAGAAGAGGCGAAAGGTTTCCCAAGCTTCAGGACAAGAACCCTCCTAGGAGAGGGAGAGTGTGAGGAAGTAGCTCGACACCTCTAGGGTGTCTGCCCTAATCCCGTAGTAGGCACATGAGATAGTAGTGATGTTCGTGTTGCCACGCCGACCACCCAATCTATGAGCGGACGAGGTCCGCGAGTAGTGGGAAAGGTCTATCTTTTTTGGCTTTAGCAGCGGATTACCCACCTAAACCACCTAAACCCTCATAACAGGCTACATGTTTTATCACGACTAAATTTACTCAAAGGAAGTACTCATGGACGTTTTTTGAATTTGCTGAAACACATACATATCTTGGTCTAATCATTCGGTAAACCATACCAGATCTAAAATATTTTCTCTTTATTTACAAATCACATTAAATAACTAACTGCTACCACATACCAACTGTATGCCAACTCTAGTTCTCGCTCACAACCGCATCGTAGGCAACTTGGTATGGTGGAACAAACCCAGTATGGATGCGACACTGCAAGACACCCTGGTTCACCAACATCTCCACACCAGGCACCACTGTCCATTGAAACTTCTCCTGGGCAATCTTCATCACTGGAGTCACCCTTGGCTTGTAAGCAGCATCAATAAGCACTGGATTAAGTCCCTCCTTTTCTTGGATTCCCTTGTTCAACACTCTCTCAAGGTTATTGAGCAAAGTCTCGTCGAGAGGCTTGTCTGCTGGCACACAAGAAACAATCAATGAAACTTTCTCGGCAGCTTCCACTTCCTCGGTGGTCTCCAATACGGTGATGCTGAAGTCTGATGGCAATTCCTTCTTCAACTCGTGCAACTTTGACGCAGTTCTGTTCAACATATAAATGTTCTTGCATCCCAATTTGTTCAATGCAAATGCTGCTGCACGCGATGTACCGCCACTACCGACCACCAAACCGTTAAGGCCTGAGTTACCAATGGATGGCACACCATTTCTGATGAATGAGTTGGTGATACCATACCAATCGGTGTTGTCACCAAAGAACTTGCCTGGCTGGCCTTCAATTGGCTTCACCGTATTGACAGCGCCAATGACCTTGGCTGACTCGCTGAGTTCAGAGACATATTTCATGATGTCCAACTTCAAAGGAGTCGTGACCGCTAAACCACCGAAATCAGGTTTTTGCATAACCTCCTCGAACACTTTAGCAGCATCGTCAGTCTCAAACTTATCGAACTTGTATGGCAAATTCAACTTCTGGTAAACAGCGTTGTGCAAAGCAGGCGACCTAGAGTGAGAAATTGGTTGGCCAACCACTGTGAATTTTTTAGCAGGCAAAGCACCAATTTCGCTGAAAGCTCTGTTGATCTCACCAACAGAAAGCAAAGCTTCGGTCGATGCAACTGGGGCTACATCACTTGTGACAGGAGTTAAAATAGTGTTCAAAACTTGTGACAACTTTCCTTGCTCTCCAATATTGTATGCAATCAAAGGAACTTCAGTATGGTTGGATCTAAAGTGCTCAAGGTCGATGTTGTCTTTGAAGCTGGTGGCCTTTCCAATAAGACGGACGATATCAGCATTCAATCCAATCACTTGATTGTACTTGTTATCGTATTCAGCATTCTTCCAGGTCAATTTGCCAGAAACATCAACATATGTGGCGATCACTCTTGTGAATGCCTTGGCCTTAATGATACGCCTGACAAAAGCCTCTGAGCCAGTCAATTGAACATCCAAATATTCAACACCAAGCTTAACACCCAAGTAGCTCAATTGCTCCAATAAATCAACTTTGTCATCGGGGAAGTTTCCACCCTGGCTTTGTGTTCTAACCGTGTAAATAATTGGCAAATCAACAAACTTTCTCAAGGTTGCTGTTTGGTCAGCAACGAAAGAAAGATCGTAATCCTTCAATGCATCCACTCTGAGCTCGACAGCTTCACATCCGGCGGTAATCTCTTCCAACTTCTCGGCGACATCGTTCAAATCTTCGTAGGCCAAAGTAGCCGCGAAAGATCTATGGGTTGGGATGCTTCTGATCGTAGACCCGGTGATGGTGTTTAAGTAGCTCATGAAAGAATGTCTCAACTTGTTGAATTCACTCTCATTGGCACAGTGAGAAGAATAGAAGTGATAGTTTGAGCACTCCTGGTACCACTTTTCTCTTCTGATCCACACATCCTTGACCTCGCTCACATAGGCAGGTCTGGTGGTGTCCTCACTCAAGAATACTATAGTCTCGTCGAGGTCGCGGTGCAAATGAATAACAATACCCTCAGACTTGATGTAGTCCTTCAAGAGCTTTCTTGATTCTTCGCCCTCGACAATTCCTCCGCCAGTGGAAATAACGTAACCACGAGGATACTCGGCCACACAGTCCTTCATGATTTGGGCCTCGAGCTCACGGAATTTCTCCCATCCGTTTTCCTTGATGAAAGGTCTGATATCACCATATTTCTCCTCGAAAACATTATCCAAGTCAATAAGTTTGAAGTCCAAGGAGCTGGCCATCCACTTACTCAAAGTAGATTTGCCGGCAGCTCTCATACCAATGACAATGATGGAGCGGTCACCGTTACTCTTCTTGTTCATCAACAATCTTGGGTCATCCAAGTTTTTGGGTGGTTCGTACCCGTCAAGAGTGGAGTTGAACTTCGTGTGCAAAACATCCCACCATCCTGGCCACGTCTTACCCGTACAGGATCTTTCTGTGATCAACACCGGTTCGCTGCACATACCAGCCAATAAGGAAAACGACATGGCAACTCTGTGGTCATCGTAAGTATGGACACCGCGGTTTTCAGTAGAAGGAACCTTCAAAGAGCCGATTGAAACACCATCAATTTCAATACCATCAGGCAATTCTCTAGCAGTGACACCGAATTTGCGTAATTCATCCACCATAGCCAAGATTCTGTTACATTCCTTGACTCTCTGGTTAGCAATACCAGTGATTTGCGTTGGCTTGCCATCGTTGGCAATGGCAGCAACAACAGATGCGGTCAAGAATGCATCAGTCATTGGCTCCATGTCCACATGAGGCAAAGATTTCAAAGAGCCTCTAGTAGGACCAGTAACAGTCGTGGAAGTGGCGGTTTGTTCCACTGTGCATCCCATAGGCTTCAACACATCGACGGCGAATCGGGCATCACCCTGAAGAGAGGAAGAGCCAATGTTTGGCACAGTACACGAGGTTCCGGTCATAGCAGCAAAAGCCAATGGGTAGGTAGCAGAGGATGCGTCAGACTCCACCTCGTACACGGCAGGGTTCTTGTAGATGCCTTTAGGAATGTGGTAGGTGTGTTCCTCGGTTGTAGATTCGGTGACGTTAATGCCAAAATCTCTCATCATGGCAATGGTCATATCAATGTACAATTTGGAAATGGGCTTGCCTCCGACCAAAGCCAAAGTGACTTCTTCGTCGGCATATGGAGCACACATCAAGATGGACGAGACGTATTGGGACGAGATGGTGGCAGCCAATTCGATTCTTCCACCCTTCAAGCCTTTACCGGCTTGCACTTTCAAGGGCAAACTGCCTACGTTGTTGAGGTACTCGATCTGAGAACCATTGGCAGTCAAAGCGTCCACCAAAGGACCAATAGGTCTCTCTTGCATTCTGGCATTGCCGGTCAACACAGTGAAATCCTTGGAATCCTTGTTGACGGCGACCAAAGAAGCCACCGTGGCCAAGAACCTCGACGCAGTTCCAGCATTACCCAAGTAAAGTTGCTCATCACATGTGACCAACTGGCCACCATTTCCGGTCACCACAATAGTGTCACCGTTGTCCTCGGGGGAAATCTGGGCACCTTTTAAGGAAGCCACGGCGGCAAGCATGTGTTTAGTGTCATCTGAATGAAGTAAGTTTTTGATGCGGACGGTTCCTTGGCCAAGTGCGGCCAAAATCAACGCTCTGTTAGAAATGGACTTCGAACCTGGTGGAATGACGGTGGTGTGCGCGGGAATAGTGGCGGGATCAAATGGAGACACCAAGACTTCATCGGTCAAAACCACACGCAAGTCTTGTTTGGACACCTCGTGAGCTTTGAGTTCGTGGCACTTTCCAATGGCACCCAAAATAACGGTTCTAATCTTAGACCCGTCGTTCTTCTTGTCAATAGCCATTTTATCCAAGAGGGTGTCAATGTTGAGGAAATGACGCTTGTGGGCAACGGCCAGAGTGAAAATAGGATCGTCCACAGAAACAGGCAAGTTGTAGGCGGCAATACATTTGACCAAACGAGCCACGGCAGTAGGACTAAGAACACCCCAGTATCTGGCCAATTCAGCCTCCAATACCATACCAACAGCAACACACTCACCGTGAAGAGCTTGTGGAGTAACCACCGCCTCAATGGCATGGCCAATTGTATGGCCAAAGTTAAGGAGATTACGCAAACTGGACTCCTTTTCGTCCGCGGACACAACCTCGGCTTTTACCTTAATAGAGCCCAAAACGGTCTGCACCAAGGGCTCCTTGATGGAGGCAAGGTCAATTTCTGAAGAGGTGACTACAGATATGAATGTTTTGGCAAAGTTTTCAAGACGGGTGAACTCGGTCTCGTTCCAAATAGCAGCGGTCTTGACGACCTCGGCCATACCATTGATGAACTGGCGTGTGGGCAAAGTTTGCAAGAAGGACACGTCCACAAACACGTAGCGGGGCTGGTGGAATGCACCTACAAAATTCTTCCCCAAGGGCGTGTCTACGGCGGTTTTTCCTCCGATGGCAGAGTCCACCATTGCAAGCAAGGTGGTGGGCACCTGGATGACCCGCACACCACGCATGAACGTGGCGGCTACAAAGCCAATCATGTCTCCGACAACACCACCGCCCACGGCGATGATCACAGTGTCTCTGGTGCAGCCTTGCAACAAAAGGTAGTCCTCGACTTGTGCCTTGGTGTCACGTGACTTATTGTTTTCACCCGGCGACACGGTATAGAACAAGAGTCTAGACTCGGGTCTGGCCACTGCCATTTTCTCCTGGAAACTGTGCGCGAGTTTGGCAAACGGCGCCGTTTGTTCCATATTGCTGTCGGTGATAAGCACATATGTGGATGATTTTTCGTTCTGGAGAATCTCCTCCACGATATGGTCCTGGATGCCAAAACCCACGTGGATGGACTCACGCCCGAGAATCGACACTTTCTCAACGGCCATGTTTTTGTTTTGCGGGTATTAGAAAACTTTGAACGATACAGGTGGTGTAGTTCTTTCTGGCTTGTGGTTGGTATCCTTTTTTTTTTTCTGGAGCTTCTCGCAGTACAGAATGCACATGGTAAGATTGGAGATATATCGCATATTTTTCGCATGGTTATGACTCAGGCGAGATTTTGATTAATTTTTTTTTTTGGTGTGGTTGCGGCTTTGTATGCAGGCCCGCGGCCTGTGGTGAGGGAGATGCTAGGTTATTACGGAGATGGAAAAGATTGTTTCTGTATTAATTGTATAGTTATTGTGTTGAGATGTGGATGAAGGTGGGTTGATTTTGATGATAAAAGCTTTAGGATGTTTGCGATGGTACGAGTTTCATGAGTGAAATGGGCATACGCTTTTGCATGTCATGTTTGTTATAGTTGTCTCATAAGGTTGTCTAGGTTAGTTTTTGTTAATTCTGGGTTTCGAGTAAAGATGTTGTAAATATAGTGTAATTTCTCTAGGGGTAACATATTTTTGGATGTGTTTAAGGAAATAGACGCCTTTTTGTTCTTCATTACTAAAAAATGAACTAAAAAATGAAAATTAATCAAATTCTAATTTACTGTGGTCGTAGACCAGGTCAGTGTTGATTGAAATAGATATATCGACTACGTTTTTTACTACATAATATATTTTGGACTTTTTGGCTGAAATCGATATCTAGTTAAATTTTATTTTAGCTAAAAAAATATATAAAAAATATATTATCGATATTTTTTTTTTTTTGAAAGCCAGGGGTGCAGCTGGTCCTCCTCTCCCCCGTACAAATGTTTTTTAGACATCGTCCCGGACTGTTAAGTAAGGATATAGACAAGGGGGGGCTATCACATGTAAATAGAACTAGGGGCGATTGGTCACGTGGTACCTGGCCACGTAACCAGGAGGCGCGACGGTCGAACGAACTAAAGGAGT
>JAJMAK010000085.1:0-50055 GCA_030572615.1 Metschnikowia lachancei
GATGATGCCATAAAATTTGCTTGAGCAAATTTTTCATCTATGTTTTTGTAGTTCTTTAGAGAAAGTATTGTGGTTTTGTCGAATATAAAGATTTTCCATACATCTTAAGTGTCTGCGGTATCAGTGTTATGAGTAATACTACTATTCACAAATTATCAGCAACGGTATTTCATTCTGCTATAGATAGAAAATACCAACATGTTCTGCAGAATAGCAGTAATTGAATAACCACTCTCATGAGGAGTAATCCGATATACGTACTTCATAAGCAGATCCCCATGACTTGTTATCACTACCAGTGTACCATCTGGAACAAGGGTACAACCGGGAGGAGAACTAGAGTCAGTAGTTGACACACCCAGAACGTCATCAGGGAGCGAAGCGACCTGAGGGGACGTTCCCTCACTCTGGGTGACATCCTGAAGGGATGCACCCTGAGAGGGAGAAGAGTTGTCATTTTTATTCTTAGTCATAGCTTCAATAGAATATCACTATAGGGAATATCTAATCCAGAAGTAGAGTAGAGAAGATAGAGGATGGATTAATTAATTAAGAAAAGAGTGAGCCCTAGAGGGGCGAACCCATTTCCTTTTATAGATAGACATTCCCAATAAGTCAGATTACAAGGACCAGAAACCTAGAGGTAACCACGAAGGTTACCGAGAGGTTACCCGGAATTCTACAATGACTGAAACAGAATATGTGGTGGTACTTGTGAGTGAATATAAATTAACAATAAGATTAATATGTTTCACCTGACCAATACAGAACAGCGTGCTCACTAGACGCACTATATGGGCACGCATGCGTGACCATACAGCAGCGACGGAGACTGTCGTTCTATAAAGAGTAAAACTTATTAGGTAAGAAAAGTAGCTAAAATAAGAATGGGTTTTCCATCATTAGATGTGGAAATACCGAGGGTTATATAGTCCGACTTCCGGAAACGGTGAAAAGTGGTTACTGTTTCAGCCAAAGTGAAACGTGGTTACTGTTTCAGCCGAAGTGAAACGTGGTTACTGTTTCAGCCGAAGTGAAACGTGGTTACTGTTTCGGGCCGAAGTGAAGCGTGGCGACTTGGCGGAATCGGTGTAACGTGGTGGTTGAGCACAAGTGTTTTAGCTAATCGCTTATAATTTACCTGACACCTATCAGTTGGTTTTCTCGGCTAGTCAACGACAGAGTCACGTTCAAGAGATTACGTCTCTTACGAATGGAGCTTCGGCTTAAGAGGGAGGGTTGAACACGTGATCCGGATCGAAAACCTCTTTGAGCTATTGTAGTCAGGGTACTGGTGAAAGACCCAGGCCACATTGCGCTCATGGCCACCATGACTGGCTCTTTGATATTATTGTTGGAATTCCAACCCCGCAACTAAGAATCCGGCAGTGTAAATTGGTGAATTTCATATAATATCGGATATTTCCTGTGAAAAATGGGAGTATCTTTGAGAGGAGGAAGACTGTAGGCACTTCAATGCACAATGTTAACATTTGGGGCTTATTTGAAGAACTTGCTGTCAATCGAGTTATCCAGCATTTTCAAGAACCTTTTTCCGTAAAGAGACTTACAGCTGAGTTGCTATTATGGGGGGTTGTGAGAGCTGGAGCTGTGCCATACATCTGTCTGATAGGATCTTTTATTATTCATTTAATTATAAACTCATGTTAAAGTGAGTTTTCAATATATAATTATCATCTTTGAGCTTTTTCGCCTACAAGATTAATGTGTCTTGGGGTTGGCATCAACTCTACTTATTCAGAAAGATCCTCCTAATCAACAACTAGGTTCTGTGGTGCTTCTTCCCAGCACTTAATCCCTTAGGCTTCATCTTCGCCAATGGTGATGTATGCTGTCATATATCTCTTTTGATTGGGACATTCTTGGTCTAATGTTTTGTAATATACATTGTAACGTAGAATGATACTTGATATATCAGGCCGTAGAATGTATTAGATGAGTGTCAGAATATACATAGCAGGAGCTGCGTATGAACCGAGTTGACGTGATGGACACGTAGCAGAAAACGTGGAATATATAAGAAGACCTCTAGCCCACTCCGTATTCTATCACTTTAGAGAATTCCATGAAAGATAATACCACGTACAGCTCTGTTTTAATCGATAAATGTCTTGAAAACTTCCTCAAAAACCTCACCTTTTCAATCACTTTTTACCCCCAATGTGGATTTCCCTGATCCTTTGTTCAACAACACGGGTGAGTCGACATTCAACTCGTTGGACAACTCATACACTAAAGAGACCCCTGCTTCTTTATTCAATGATGCCAATTTCGAAGTCAACTTGGCCCTTGGTAACTTGAGCATTTGTGTACTTCTACCATCATTATCAGTGGCCCAACTAGCACGTGATTGCAGAAGGATCAATGTCATATTTCCAAATCACATAACTGAAACGCCTATGACCTTTGTCACAAGAATATTCTTCCCCGGGTATCATCCATCATACACCATCGCCATTATCTACTCTATGATCCTTTTCCAATGAGTTGTGAGTGTAGTCTGGTTGGAAATAAATTCGAATAGAGAGCCTATCACGTCTTGGAAGGAACACCAACGTATATCATTTATATATCAATCCTTACAATTTGGTTCAATCTAGACTCCTCCTCAAATTGGTGGAGCCATTGTAGCAATTTTAATAATTGGTATTTTTGGGGCTAAAGGACTAAAAAAGCAGGAGATTTTTATTTGACCAATTAAAAACGAATAAGTACCCGTTCTTCACAATCGAATTGCTAATCATGAAAGGTTTCTAGATTGTCAAATGTCTCAGCCTCACTCTCTAGTTTCCATATCACTGATGGAGGCTCAAATGCCCCTTGACGTCTCTCATCCTTTAATTCTGAAAAATGATTTGTTTCTATGTGGCCTACTGCTTCAAGGTATGCTTGAATCCATTATTCCTGCCAGATTTGTAGCACTGGAAGCTATGTAAAGGAGTAAGTTGAAGTAGCAATACAACCAAAGACAATCAAAATAGCATACTAGGTTGAATCTAGGCGTATTTTCGTTAAACGAAGAGATATAACCCGTCATATCAATCAAATCATATAAATAATAACCTCTTCACTTATGCTTAAACAGTTTGTTTCTTTTTCTCCAATTTCAAACATCCTCAAGCATTAATAGATGCTTCACCGTCCATACCAAGGTCTCTAAACAGGTTGCGTGGCATTTGCTTTGTCCCGGTGTTTCTTCCCTTTTTGGTCCCTTTCCGGTTTCCCCCATTGTGGTTATTTTCTTCAAGCATAAGCAAAAGACACTCGACTTTTTCTTCCAGCAACCCAAATGCATCAGGCAATCGAGTAGTACCCACACCCGAACCTTTCTGAGGAGCCATAAACGTCGAATTTTCAAGTTTTAGTTCTTGGTGGAGACTTCCATCCGTCTCCCCAGTTGCAGATCTCGAATACATACACTGTTGCAAAGTGAGGCCAATTTCCTGAAGCTGGGGGTCACTTGATTCGGTCAAATTGACCAAATTGGGTGCCAGCATTGGACCCCATGGTTTGGTCCCTTCCATATCTGAACCCACAGACCCACTTGGGTCCCCCACGGCCCGGGATAAACTTTCGAGCCTCTCGCATATGACCAAGATCTTGAGCTTGAGTCTAAGTAGACCCAGGCCCCTCCCAGAGAACCATTTGGTGGTGTTGACCGTTTGGAGAGCCCTGAGACGGCGTTTCTGGGCATCGGTGTCGAGTTTAAACCTGGATAGGTCGAAATTTGTGGGTGGAACGTCCCGTGTAGTATATTCAAGTGCCATTTTCTCTGTTTCTTTATAGAGCAAACGTGTTTCGCGTTGGAAATCGACGAACGTGAACCTCAAGCAGTTGACTAGCTGCTGTTTGGCGTTTACGCAAGGTCCAGGCGAAGCACAAGCCAAAACATCGTCCATACACTCGATCTCATGAGCCACTCTCTTCAACAGACCTTCAAACTTGGCTTTCACGGTGTGGGGAACTTTCATGCCCTGGAATTTCACCCATTCACGGTTGACGACGTGTTTGGCGGCCTCGTATTGCTCGATATCTACCTCGGCGTTATGTAAAGCCGGAGAGATTAGCTTTTTCATTTCCTGGAACATTGTCGCCACAAGAAGCAAAGGTTTAGGGATCCCGTAGATGTAATCAGCCACATCAATATTGACAGCATTTAGCGGCGACACTCGGACCCCATCGGGATTCCATCTGGTGTTCCTTCTGGGATCCCTTCTGGTATTCCAACTGGGATCCCTTCTGGGGATTTTATCACTATCAATGGCGGCTGATGCCACCACCAAGGCAAAAACAGGCACGAACAAGAAACCTTTCATTGTTTGGATACGTTCGAGGGCACTTTTCTTTATTATGGAAAGAATTCATGGAGATGAGGCAAACGTGGGGTTCTTAAATAGGACTTTTACCACCCAAGCAGTTCATGGTGATTTGGTACACAGCCAGGATGTTTGCCCGACAATTCCAGGAGGAGGTGGACAAAACCTAGTGGAACTTTTGGCTTTTCTTGGAGAATTCAGCATGGAAATACATCATGGACAACCACAAACATCTGATTCCACTTAAATCCCATTTTCAGGAATTCCTACAACGAATTTATCCTTTGGGTTATATGCTATTCCATACAATTGAATGGTATACTGATTGGGGCAGTGTTTAGCTTAGAAATGAAGGGCAGGTATGCTGGATGAGATTGCCTTTGGCCGGAGTACAGCCACTTGGCATTGTTCAAGTGCATTATATCATTTCTTGTGGAAATGGGGCTATAACTTACCGCATGGGAGCATTTGAGGTTTCATAGTTGAACCAAAACTCGGCGAGGGTTTTCTCCCCAAGTCGGCATCGCCGTATTTTATTATATAGATAATAATTCATTTGTTTTAAGTTGAGCTCAAAACATGGGAAAGTGCTCATCTTTTCCAAAAAAGACAGAGGGATCAAGGCTTACTGGGTGATAAAGGCTTACTGAGGGATCAAGGATTACTGAGTGATCAATGGATACCGTCGGAAATTCTGGACTGTCGAACCATCTATATCTTCAGAATTCTGTGAAGAGAAAACCGCAAAAGGTGCCCCGGGAACCCGAGGATGCTATTCCACCTGTGGGATGGGAATGCTGCCCACAAAAAAGGCCTCAACCTTCAAAAAAGTGGCCTACTGGCTGGATACCGATGGCGGGCTCTACACTGACATCACCACAGTGGATGATCATGATGTTGTGCAATATGCCTTTGCTACAATCAACGAAAATGACTTGTCTATAGGCGTGGGAAATGGATTTCAACGATTTCTGACGATTTCACCGAAGAAAGTCATAACTTTTGGCGGGTGGGAGTTTTCCACCAGTCCTTCAACCTATAATATAATGCGTAAAGCGGTTTCAGATGAACATCGAGACCAATTTGCCAGAAACGTGGTGGACTTTATGAACACACACAACTTAGATGAGGTTGATTTCGATTGGGAGTACCCTGAAGCACCAGATATCCCCAATATCCCACCAGGAGTGAAAGGGGACGGCGAAAGGTATGTAAAACTGCTAAAAGCAATCAAGGATTTGGACGCAAGCAAGTCTGTTTCGGTGGCTATCCCTGCATCTTACTGGTACTTGAAACTATTCCCTGTAAGCAAGGTTCGAGGTTCCATGAACAATGAGCACTGCTCTGATAAAAGAACCCTAATTTTCTGCATCCATCATAAAACCTAGTATTAATGGCAATTTGTCCATCCATGCTGACCAACAATTTTCCAATGTTTACAGGTGCTTTTCTTTTGCCACCATGACTTGTGCTCCAATGTAGTGAGTAATCTCAATACTCATCCTCTACAAGGAGATACGAACGATAGCGAGAGAAAATCGCGTCGTGGAAGGATAACATTTTTCTGAATTCTTTGAATTCTCTCGAATGTGAAGACATGCGATTGCAAAGAAGGGTTTCAATTTCGTCCTGGAAATTTCTCTTCTTCCCACTGTAGCTTAGTGCTGGAGAATAGTAATTTACAGTGAGAAAGTCAGACGGTAGTACTTGTCATTTACTCTTTACTAAAGGAATCGTGGGTCCTATACACAAAATGCTCATATTATGCATTAAATTCTCATTAAATACTACTAGAAAGGCCGGTGGTCAAAAGTTGGTGAGTTGTGACTGATTTTGTTTGCATGGATCCATGTATTGAGAGGTAAGTTTGGCAAGGCAGTTCTTCGATGTTTTGCAGCCCACAAAACTCTGCATTAAAGGGTTGGTGAATATAAGCATCAGTGGTATGTTAAGGGTGGGAGCAAATGGCGGTCAAGAATATGAGCTATTTCGTCGAGGATTTAGTGGCCAAGAGTGTCTATCTACAGTAACATTAATGTATATATATATGGCAAATGAAGGTCTTTTTGGAGGCTAATATTCATATTTTGCCTATCGAAAGAGATGAGCATTGAAGCATCGTGGTCCTTTCAGGTGACTACAAAGTTTGACGAGCCCTAGTTTCAAAAAGTCCCCACCCTCTAAAGCCGTTCTCTTTTATTGATTTGCCCACCCGTTTGGCCCCTTTCCTCAAGCATAAGCATGAGACACGCCACTCTTTGGGCCAGAACCCCAAACTCTTTCGGTACTCTCACCGCCGCAACCCTGGACGCTTTCTTTGACACAAGAAACTTGGAGTTCTGAAGCCACAATTGTTGGGTGGGGCCTTTTTCTCCCGCTTCCTTCGACGACACCGCATCCATGCATTTCTGCAACCCTATTCCAATCTCTTTGATGTGTGGATCCTCAGAGGCGGTCAAATTCACTTGGGGGTCGGTGAAGACACGATTGCGTGATTTGATAAGCTCAGAACCACTGCGTGACGCAGGAAAATCGTATTGGCTAAACAGAAAAATCCCCCGCAAAGCATCAAGGAACTCGGAGATGATCATGATCTCGAGTTTGAGCTTGAAGATGCCCAAGTTGAACTCGGTGTTCCATTTGGTGGTGTTGACCATCTGAAGCTCGCTGAGACGACTTCTCAGAGATTCTGTTTCTCGGTTAAACTTGTCCATATCGAAGTGAGCACCTGGCATTCCACGGGCCTCGAATTCAACGGCAAGGTTTTCTGTTTTTTTGAAGAGCGCTTGGGTTTCTTGTTGGAATTCGTCCAACCCAAACCTCAAGCAGATTTCTAGGCGCTGTGCTGCGTTAATACATGGGCCAGGAGAAGAACACGCCACGATCTCGTCCATACACCTGATATCATGGGATATTCTCGCCACCAGGTGTTCAAATTTGAGCTGGACGGTTTCGGGGATGACGGTGGCACGAAAATTGGCTATTTCTCTCTCCACGCTGGCCTTGGAAGCCTCGTAGCTATCAATATCCATGTGTTTATATTCAAAAACAGGGTTTAGTAAGACTTTCATTTGCTGGAGATTTCTCCCCACCACAAATAAACTATGGGGAACTTCCACAGTGGAATATTCCAACAACAGTCTGGAGAAATTGGAACCTGGCCCGGGACTTGATGCCTGGTGTTGTGGGTTCTTTTCAGTGGGTGCACATTGCACCAAAGCGGCGAAAATCACCGTCAAAACAGTACCAACTGTACCAACAGTGAGTTTCATAGTGAATGTTAGTAAGGTTATAAAACACAAAGGATGCTTTTGGTTTGAGTGAGGACCTGGGGTATTTAAGACACGACCTTGTGGAAAGAGGGCTTGTGAAAAGAACACCTTGTGAAACAAGGCGCCTTCATCCCATCCAGTAACAACCATGTAACCTTACATAGCCTGGTAGATTCAACGAAAAGAACCAGCAGACAAGTTAACAAAGAGAATCTCAAGGGTGGGAGGGCGTCAGTGAAATTCTTAGGCTTCTTGGTTTGGCGGACCCTCCTTTGGACGAGCATCATTTAACACTCACGAAATGAATTTGGACGCCTTTCTTATTGCCTTTTCTTTGGTCACCGTCCAGTTCTGATGTTGCAAATCCTTTTTTACCGGAGTCTTCTTTCAGAAAAACAAGTCTGTCACTTCCTCTGTATTAATGTTTTACCACCACTATTAATTAGTTACCCGCCCCCAACACTAAGCATAGCACACTAAGCATAGCACACTGCGCATGTTTCATTCCAGAGATTCGGAATTATGGATTCCAAGCTAGTCTTTATAGGCTCGGGAACGCTAAAAGAAAGAAGACAATAAAGCAAATTGGTGGTGGCGTGGGTGGTGTTGTGAGGACTGCAACTATACTGAATTGGTGACAGCGCGTGTGGCCATTCCATCTTGACAATAGGCTTTTGTACAATTTCAAAACTATGGGGACATCCTTCCGCCTGAAGTATTTTGTTCAAAATTGTTCAAATTTGTTCATTTTAAACTCGAAAGAGCCGAAATTGAAGCAAATAATTCACAATACATCTACACATGTTGTTACGGAATCTTTCCCGGCCCTGGTCCCCCAATATTTCCCCCAACAGTGTCTATACAACTGTGTAGTATACTGGAGGACCGGTGCTTTGATCTCAAACCCCACCGAAACACACATACACGAACACTTGTATTCCCACCAAAAACATGCACTTCTCGATATGGTTTATTCGCATGATCGACTGCCATCTCGGCTTCGTCCTGGCATTTCTATAGTCCGTTAGCTCGTCACCAACTGGATCCTCACAGACCCAAACTAACCATCTAAGTGTGCGTGTATGGTACTTATGTGGATTGCTTCAATGTGAAGTCTGCGCTCCTCCGTAAATCTCTCTGCTGTACGCTTACACTAATGAGCAACAAGACATAGCTCAGCGGTCTGTTCTCTAAAGAGTCCCTTCGAATCTCTTTCCTCAAGCAAACGGAAGTATTATAGAACCCTTCCTAAAAGATCCAGTCTCACTCTCATGTGGGCCCAGCGTTGCTTTGCCCCGCTTTATTTGGAAAATCCAGCCTTGGGTTAATCCAACGCTTGGCTCTAGCACCCGAGAATTCGAGTCCCGACTGCAAACAATACTCCCCGGTTGGCAGTAAGAATAAATTTTGGCTTGCTCCGTTTTTGGTGGAGCTGCCACCCTTTAATTTTTTCACGACTCCCTTCCTATATCCAAAACAAAAGACTTGGAGCCGACATCGTCCTCATGATCATCCTCGTCTTGGCTCTCAGAACCTTCAAAGGTGTCCCCATGCTCGCCCGTTGGGTTATCGTCAAACACAGACCTCCGCGGCAGCTTTCTAGTGGAGGTTGCACGTGTGATTTCTCCAATATCTGAGTCAACATCAGAATCCGAGTCCGAGTCAGAATCCACACCACCCTTGTTAGCAGAGCCCGAGGGATCCTCGCTCCAAAATGGCGACGCGCTAGCCGCGTAGTCTCCTTGTGCTTCAGCCTGGTGTTGACCCCGCTGGTCTAACTGTACCTCTATCTCCTCCTCTTCCTCCTCCTCTTCTTCGGCTATATCCTCGTCAATACGAGTAACATTCACTAATTTAGGCTGCGCACGGACCGCAGTCATGGTGTTTTTCCCATTCGCGTCGGCCCGCTCGTGGACAATCAGCGCATTATCAATGCCAGTGAAGCTGGTAAACATCGATTCGTTATCATCCAGAAAAATAGACCTCGTGTTGTTTTTGGTAGGACGGATAGTCACCCCCGGAATATACGCAATGGGCAAGATATTCGACGCGTTGGTAGTCGACATCGTGGTTGCCACAGAGTCTCGTTTCGACAACATGTCGCTATTTCCGTAAGATATAGTACCAGGATCAACACCGCCCGGTCTGCGTCGTTGGACGCCCAGTCCACCGGGCGTTCCCCTGGTCCGTGTACCTGCACGAGCCCCACCTCGCTTGTTCTTGGCATATCCAGGCGGCCGCATGAACGACTCGTAAGAAGAAAGACGATGGTTTTTGGGACCTGGTACCAGAGACGACAGAGCAGTACGCTGAGCACCCGGACGTGCTGGTTTTTCACCTTGGTCAGTGTATAGACTTTTGTCGCCACTTCCACCACCACTCATTTGTGAATCCATCTCATACTCACTGTCGTAGCCATCTGAGTCATCGTTAAGTCGGGGGTGCTTTTTGCGGTACACCAAGGTATAGTAAAGAACAAGAGCTATGACAAGTGCGACGACACCAGCGATAACACCTCCCACGATACCGCCAACTTTTGACCCGGATATTGATCCCGTGCTTGAGGCGGGCACGCACGAATATTTCGGGCACGTGTTGCAAGTTTGCGAGGATAAATTACACTCTTCACCTGGAGAACACTGCGGACATGATCCTACATTAGGAGGACAAATCACACACCCGTTGGCTGCCGTTGAGTATGATATGCTGCTGCTTGTAGTCACGTCATCTCTTAACCGTAGTGAAGGGGGTGGAGTGATAAACGCGTTCATTTGAAAAGACCTTGTGCTCATATTGGGATGTTTAAATGTTGGTTGGTATGTTTCAGGTGGATTAGAGAAGGTGTTTGAAGTAACGGTGGTGAGGACTTAAACGAGCGGATCTGAAACACGCGTTGAGGTCTGAAACAGGCACGGATAGGGGTATTTTTTTTCTTTTTTTTTTCTTTTTTTTGATCTCGCTTTGTTCTCCTAGTTGAGAAGGTCTCGATATATATATTTGCTTATCGATTCTGGGGAATACCAACCACTTTCTTTGGAATATAGCCTCAGCAATGAGTGAATGATGTGAAGGAATTACCAGCGAATTCTTGACTACCGAACCCAAAATGTCGCCTGGGGTGATGGCTGCTCGGACCTGCATGGATCATGCCTGGGCGCGTCATGGCTCAAAAGAGGCTGAGCCGGCTGAACAAGGTTTGGGAAATGGATATAGCCAATAGAGAATTTGAGCAGATTAGAACTTTTGATATCTCTATCTCATTTATCTCACTTTCTCTCTTTTCTGATTTTTCTTTTCTTTCGGCTCAATGATCGTTCCTTCCATGCGCATTAGGAGCGTGTTGGCAACAAGTTTCCCTGGGCGACGCAGCACTATATGCAAGGAAATGGACGTTCTAGCCTTTGTTAAGCTTTTATCTATTGGTTGCGTCTAAAGTTCGCCAACCAATGAATAAGGCCACATTGTCATAAGTCAATAGAGGGTGTAGGCAAGAAAAAATTAGCTATTTTCTTTGAACGCGTTTCACGGGTCAGATATGGTCACAAAAGGTCACAAAAGGTCACAAAGGTCAACAATCAAAAATTCTCAACAAAAATCAAGAAACACCACGTATTGAGGACACGGTAGTTTCGTGTGGCTAATAAAGTAGCACTGTTCAAAAAGTACGTTGTGCGTCACGCTCAAACACGAAGTTATCTTTGCGGCGAACCAACCAGCTGCTTTCGTAGTCAAAGTATTTGTAGCTTGCAGCACTGGACTCCTTCTCACCATTTTGAGGACCACCCAAAATCGAGCGGGACTTGGGCCGCTCCTCCTTGCTGAACCATTGTTTGGTGTTCAGGTTGAACACCCACCCACGGCGGGATAATTCCCTGGCGGCATTCCATTTAGCCAACGCGTCCTGGTTCTCGTTGTAGTAAAAGCAGAAGAACAACGTGTCTGTGTCGAACTTACGCATGATGGTGGCGGAGTTCAACTCAAACATAGGTTCCTGGGGGTAGTCCACCGACGATGGGTGTACATTTGTAGGGTTGTATTGTCTCGGGCGTTCCAGGTCAAACGAGTCAGGGCAATTGAGCAACGATGCCTCCAACTGTTGGCTGATAGCCTGGAAGGGAAGAGGGTTGTTCAAGCGGCTATGCGCAAGAGCCGCCACATTGGCTGAGTTGTCCCAGAAAGCGGCCACCTTGGAATCCTTTCTGTCTTTAGGAAGCACTGGCAGAGGTGATGCCAGCAGGGCCCTAGCAGTGGAGACACCGCGGGAAGGTTCGGCGGCAGCAACAGTGTTAGCAGCAGCAGCCGCAGGAGTGGTCGCCGCTTGAACTGGTTTCGTGGCGGGAGACTTGATTGCAGACGCTGCGGCAGCAGCATGTGTCATGGCCTTCTTCTTCAATTCCTCCGCCACCGTCAACTTCACTGGCGTCTGGACCGGAGTGCCTGGTTTTGACTGAGGGTTCAATCCAGGTGGTGGTGCTCTGCTGGAAGAGGCGGGACCCGAGGCTGTGGCGGATGCACTGTTAGGAGGCACGTTGGAGTTAACCGCCGCTGCCGACGACGACGACGATG
This sequence comes from Metschnikowia lachancei, assembly GCA_030572615.1. NCBI lineage: Eukaryota > Fungi > Ascomycota > Pichiomycetes > Serinales > Metschnikowiaceae > Metschnikowia > Metschnikowia lachancei. Next base: position 12,176 of record JAJMAK010000085.1, read on the forward strand.
TTGATGCTGGCACAGTATTGACACCATTTTGGCCACCAGACGGCGTGATTGAGTTTCCAATGGTGATAGTCACACGTGGATGCTCGGGAACCTTTGCCGCCTTCGCTTCTGTCTTTGTGTCTGTTCCCTTCGGGTCGGATGTTTTCGCCTTCAGGTCCCGGTTTGATTTTGTGTCAGGGACACTGGTCGAAACACCGCCAGAAATAGCCGCCGACTTCTTGGGACTCAGGTGAGCTGACGTATTCAGTGGCTGGGGCTGGGGTGGTTGCAGTTGCAGTTGCATGTGGGATTGTGATGGTCCCAGCGGCGGTGAGTCTACGTGAGTAGGAGGCACCACCTCGAGCGACTCGTCGAGTTCAAGCAAGTCATAGAAATCATCATATTCAACAAAATCGGGCGACTGGTTGTTTTCCACGTAGTAGTCCAAATCGTCCTTGATTTCATCGACTTTTTCCGGCTCCAAGCGATAGTTCTCCAAGTTACGAAGCACAAGCTCCAAGCGCAGAATATGGGAGTTGTTGCGATCCAGTTTGGCGGTTAAGTCCGCAAGCGCCGCTTGTGCTGCCGACAGTTTTTTGCGGTGAGAATATTGCGCCATTTCCCCCGATAAAAGCTCGTTTTGTCTCTTCAACTCCTCCAAGACTTCAACGATATACTTGGCGGCTTCATTCTTGCGGGCCTCGTCAAGACCACGCGCCCCGAGTTTTGTCTGCAACTCGAGCCCCTCGTTGGAGAACTGTTTCATTTTCGACGCCTTCTCCACCTCTTTGAAGCGCTCCATGGCGTTCTCAATCCGGCTACGGGTATCGAGCAAAACCTCCTTGTCGAGCTTGTTGCTGCTATCACCCAGCCACTGCTTGACCTGGTCACGCGACCGTTGCAACTTCTTGATCTCCTTTCGCAAATCTCCCTCCAATTTTTCTTTCAAACTGGAGTTTTCCGTGATGCCGATTTTCTCGTAGATTTCGTCAAACAGGGCCAAGCCTTCGCCGACTTTTTTCTGGAGCTTATCGAACTCCTGTTGTAGTTTCCGCGAGCTCATAGTGGGTGGGGGTTGGATTCAATGGTTTTTTGGGTGTATGTTTCAAAACCTTTTTGGTTGATGGGTTTGATTTTGGGGTTTTTATTCACCTGTTGAATGGTGTCTTGGTGATAATGTGAGGTGGTTGGGTGGTGGGTTGAATGGTGGGTTGGGGGAGTGCGTTACGGTGCTTTTGCGCGGCGCACGACTTTCTTGGGGGATATAAATGTGGAGCTTTTCAGCAGCGGGAATTCGAGGAGATGGGAATAAAAGGTTTTGGGACGTGAAATGGTTCTTTTTGAACTTTTGGGTCATATATTTTTTGTGTGTGGAGTGGTTTCTTTGGGTATTATATGAGTTATTAGGGCTTCGGCACTGGTAGATGTGAGAAAAGAACCCAAATAAAAGGATTAAAGTACAAGAAAAGAACCCAAAAAACCTGATTTGGGTCGAACTTTCTTTCCTAATACTTTTAAGCCTATTTTTTATATTTCGGGGCCTTTAATCGGCTCTTTTGGTGGGGCCTGAAACAACACACTACTCAAATTGAGCCTTGCAGTTTACCCCGTTATAACGATTATTCCGTTGATCGTATGCAAGTAACGGGGTATGGTTTAGAAAGGTTTAGTCGTTAAAAATAACTATATGTTGGAATAGTAGGGACTTCAAAAACAGCGGAGATTAACCGGTTTGGGACCTATTTGGTTATTTGTTAGACCATGACTGCAGTTCAAAAGAGAAAACAGAGACATTTATGTATTGGTAAACACCCTCTCCATACTGAGCCCATTGGAGGTTTAGTTTGGTAGAAGACTTTGATGGGGGTATTGGATTTTGGGTGGTTTAACCTAATGACGTGAATGCTTTTGAACATTTAACCATTTAGTGGCGGGGTCTCAGTCCGAGATTCTGGTGGGAAGGTCTCAGTCCGAGATTCTGGTGGGAAGGTCTCAGTCCGAAGTTTTTGTGGTGGGACCTCAGTCCGAGGTCTCAAATGTTTAAATGTTTGGAAGTTTTTCACTAGGGCCAAAACTACTTGAAACAATTTACTTCTTGATTTGGATGCTATCATGCCCGACCAAAGGTGGTGGATTATAGTGAGGAGTCCGAAACTTTCGGAGAGGGTTTGATCTTAACCTCATTGATTTTTAGTGGAGTTGTCTAGTCAGTGAAAATAACGGGGATCCACTAGATTTTGTTTGAAAATGATTCACCCAATGGAGATCCTTTGGCCCACCCTAAAATAGCTATTTCAACATTCCCCAGTTTTCAAGCCATGGCGTTGGGATTTCCAGAAAAGCTCCAAAAAGGTACAGCACTTCAACCGCTTACCATCGGTTTCCCTCGAATGATACCATATCTCATGGCCATTGACTTGACGCCGAATCTGGTTTCGACCAGCCGGCCCCATATCAAAGCAACCTAAAGTTTTGTGCCGATGTTATCGGGGCAAGCAATGATGGGTTTGGTGGACTACTGGTTTATGACAAATAAACCAACAAACTAACGGGGTATCTCAGACCCCCTCCAACTTTTTTCCGGCCATAAATCCTTAGGTCAAACCCTTCACATATTCTAAGGAAGAAAATTTCCAAAAAAAGCCCGAGTTAAACTTGTAACAATGGAAGGCATACATATACTATTGAACACCATACAAAGAAAAGACATAAACATCATAGCCCCTTTTGATAGGATTGTGCAAGTACATTAATTTTTCTTGGCTTGAGCAAATTAGATTAGTCTTCTATCATACACTAAATGGAAGAGACTTTCCCATTGTTTTAGTGTTTAACAGTTTTGATGGCCCACATACAACTGTACAGTGTCCTGTTTCAAGAATTAATCTGGTTTTGTAAAGGTTTTTCCAAAACCTTGATATGATTTTGCAAGTCTCTTTCCATAACCTTAAGAAGACTGAACCCGTTCAAAAGCTGGCCCAACCTACTATCATAAAGTTGTTAGAGGGGTTTCGTGGTCAGAGGTCCAAATTATTTAAGATTATCAATAAGATTGTCAGGTATTAAATACCCCCGTAATGACAAAGTTTGCTGCTAGGGATTCATAATAGTGGAGAGTATTTGTGTGGGTAGGATCTAGTTGAAATAAATTTATGATGAAATCGAGCACTTATAACAACTGACTTTGAATCATTCCTGGCCTGGGAAAGTGTCGGTTTACATATCCAGGCTTCAAAAAAGGTTGCATGCCACCTTCTAAAGATGTTACCTCACTAGGTCCACATAATACTATCTTAGAGATACCTGTCTTCTCCTACATCTTAATGTAGCATGTTGGCCCATTCCACCGCTCCCCAATACCCAGAAGTTCATCCGAAAAGCTCCTTATAGATGTGGAAGCTTTTCCTTAAACTTGTGGGTTGATACTGGATGGCTTTCTCAAAATCCTTACTAATTTGCGTTGGTTGCTGCTCAATCTTCTTCTGCACATGTCCAAGAGGTTCTCGACTTCTGTTCTGGACGGGCTTTCTGGACGGGCTTTCTGGATAACCCAGTATCAAAAGCCGTAAAACACTTCTGTAAAGGCAGAACCAAGTTTTTCTCTCCAGGATTCGAGCTTTTGGCGGCTTCTAGGACATTCGTGCTGATCGCTCATCAGTAGTGTAGCGGTGAGCTTGCTTTCCATCTGGCCCAAAATACCGTCCTGTCTTTCATCGATTTTATTATCACCAAAGGCGTTAATTTTCGTTTAAGGGCCAGGACTAATACTTCTCTGTTTTAAAATCTTCAAACTTTCAATCTCTACTTGTAATTCGGACATGCTTTCATCAAATAACCGCGTTACGGGAGTATTCTACGACATGAAGTCACTTAGTTTTTCTTTCAATATTTCAAATTGTGACACCACCAAGTTGACGCTATATCTGAAACCCCCATAATTGGTTTTTGGAAGCGAATTCTCATTGAAGCATTTTGCCTTGGTTTTCATGAAATCATCAAATTTTTCCATGGCTAGCACCAATCGTTTTGACGAGGTTCATCTCCAGGTGCCAAGAAAGCCAAGTTGGTGTTCACATCCTTGCAGTGTCATTTCAATATTGAGTTGCATCATCTTCTTAATATTTCCTATCCGGTGGTCTGCATTCCACCATCACCCCTTAATCGAATTTAATGAGAAGGTTTCCTAGTTTGGGGATACTTCTATCGAAGTGTTCTGTTCAAAAGCACTCACGGAAGACCATTCACATGAGGCCCACAGTGATTTAATAGAATAGACAGAACATTCAAGTAAAGGTTATGAAGCCATCCGCTTATAAAGCTAATGAGATCTTGATTACTGAAACGAGACACTTTGATGCGTCTTGGAAAGTTTGTTGAAGAATTCACATTTCAATGCACCAGTTACTGAGAATCTGTATTGACATTGACATTACCTACTTCCATGCCTTTGGTTTCCGCCAGATTTAGTCATGTTATTGTAAAATTAATAAATGAGTAAACCCACATACTATTGAGATCCTGCCGTACAATACTCTTTAAATTTTTCTAACCTCTTCTAGGTATTACTTCTCCCCAAGCTCCTGCTTGAGAAACTCCTCGCTAAAATGGCAGATCTGATGGAAATTTGTCTCAAACCCGTCCCGGCCCCCATAATACGGGTCCAGCACCACCACAGCAAACTTGTCGTTAGTCCTCCAGTGGCCAAACATCTCCACTTTGGTGTTGCTTCCCCGTGGCTTCATATGCAACAAGTCACCTTTGTTCAGCTCGTCCATGCCAATGACATAGTCAAAACGGGCAAAATCACCGCTGCTGATTTGCTGAGCTGCGTGGTTTACCGGCACACCGTGCTTGCGGCACGTACTGGCGGACCTGGAGTCGGGGCTTTCGCCAATGTGCCAGCCCGAAGTGCCAAAAGAGTCAATCACGTCAAAACGGTCTTCGTAGCCAAGTTCTTTGACTTTGTATCTGAACACGGCCTCAGCCATGGGCGAACGACAGCTGATGGTGTTAGTAGGGCGTTCTAGGGGTGTAGTGGGGCGGTTTTTTGGGCCTTTAGTATGCTTTTAGTGAGGATTGAACAGCCATTTGCCATGTATTGCAATATTACACTTATTGGGACTCCGCGTATTGACGGGTGGCTTTTATGTTTTGGTTCTTTTGTTCTTTAACATTTATTTTCTTTTGGGTTCACTTACATGTTTCCGAGACACACAAATGCCACGGAGATCTTCTTTCCTTCGGTCATAATGGATGATTTATGTTGATTCTTTTGCTTCGCAGACTAGTTGCGGCCATAGATTATAGACTGCGAACAAGGTCGTGCGACAAGGCTAATTCCGTGCCGGGCCGGGGTTATGAGGTTTCCAATTTGATTTTGGTGGTGCTTTTTTCCCGCAAAAAAGGCTGGGAAGAAAGAAAAGCACTCGCGGGATTTAGCTCGATTTTATGGGTTAGAGCTTTTTTTTGTTTTGTTTTTGTTTTTTTTTCAGGTCCCGGCTTTTGCCAAAGTGGTTTCTATAGTGCGTTGGTTGTGAGGCCTTATATAAAAGTGACGAAATAGGAGCAACCAAAAGCAACCGTTGGTGCGGCTGCGAAAGTGGTGATACCCAGTGTTGATTGGAATGGATATATCGATTAGGATTTTTACTACGAGATATATTTTCGAACTTCTTGCTGATATTCATATTGTTAAAATGATAATATAACTAAAGCAATATATAAAAAATATATTCTCGATATTGCTTTTTTGAAAGCCAGGGGTGGAGCTGGTCCTCCTCTCGAGAATGCCTCCCCGTACAAGTTTTAGACATCGTCCCGGACCCGGGTTTAGTCAGGTATCTAAAACATCCATTTTCCTTGATTAGCGGGCACTTTTTTAAGAGAAGCCCGATTCAGCCGTACATAACACGCTTAAGCAGCCCAGCCTCTCTAGTAAAGTTCTATTCTGAGTCTCTTTCAACAAAAACACAAAAGAACAATTAAAATGTAGAAAAAAAAAAAAAAAATACCTCAAGCAACTATCATAAAAAAGCCCCTCCAACCTCGCTTGAGATCAAAACGCACTCAATTTCGCTCCCTTCTCCAGAAACCTGGACCTCACTGGTATCAGCAGCCGTTGCCCTATCTTGAACTTTCTCTCTGTTTGCTTGAATGCCGTTTAAAGAATCATCGAGGATGCTCATTTTGTCTCTGAGTAAGCCTCTCGCCTTAAGAATGGCCAAGATTCTGATCGGACTCGGATCGAGTCATGAGTTTTGGTGAACTAACTGAAAACTACGTAAACCTTCCCTCTTTTATCCTCGAGTGTACCATGTACCATGCACCCCTCTCGCATTATACATCGCAAAGTCCAAGTAGGATTACCCAACTTTCTTGTACGAGTCTATGCTGATTTGGGAGCTCCTTAGCCAATCGGCTACCATTCAGCTACCATTCAGCGTAGTAGACAATGAACCTACTAATCACTGGTGTCGCTCTCCTTGCCGAACAACCCCACTCTCCTGATGATACTCATTGTTTGGGCCATTGCTCTCCAGTCAGCTTGGCATCGAGTGTGTCTCTTTGTTCGTCTCTATACCTCAGCACCTCCAATTCGTGCCCAGGCCTAAGCTTGGGCTCTGCCGATTCCATTTGAATACGCTAGTCATTGTTTTTACCGAGGTCTGAAGCACCTGGTCGTGGCCTTGCTTTTTACATATATCGAATCGATATATTAGGATATACTTTTACTTAAGTTTGGCCCGGGTCATTATCGATATCTAGTAATTAGCAAAAATATCAAAATATAGCTCAAAATATATGTGGCTAAATTTCGCATTTTACTATTTTAATCTACACTGGTGATATCCCATAGGAAAGTGCTACGGTAATACCTCTGTAAGCCGGATTGATCTATTGCATGAAATTTGTCCGGCTTATGGCGTTAGCCAGGTTTTTCTTGTATATAAGCAAACCTCCTTCCTAATTAGGAAATATTAAGTATATTTATGCTTGCTTGGTTTCAATTTAGATTAGGTGTATGATTTAAAAGTAGTCGTCTAAGTAATGTAGAAATGATTAAATTTTCTTGTTGAAAAAGTAAGAATGCGTTCTTGTCACGTTGGGAAGACCCTCGTCATTCAGGCGATCAAGCAGCATAGTCGTGGAGTCGTCATTTGAACTCATGAGCAGCAACTGCGTAGAATCCTCTTCATCAAGGGTACGTTCATTGTCCAGATCTATTTCAATGATATCAACATCAGTCGGTTCAAATGAGCGGCTGCAGGCATTTTGAATTTGGGTTGTAATGTCTGTTGCGGTCCGAAGGGTTGAGATTTCTTTTGGGGTCCGAGGACAGTTGGCAGCGTTGTTCGACCTTCTAATGCACAGAGGAGACTGTGCTCTCCGACCGGTGTTCTCCAATGTTGATTGCTTGGGGCTTTCAATCGATTTTTGGTGAAGTATTTCGATCGCCTTACCGCAAGCCCAATTCCTTTTAAGAGCAATTTACTTTCTTATATCCCTTTCTCAAAGCACGCCGCTTTTCATTGTCCATGGTCGCTTGGCGTTTCCCATGGTGCCATCCAGTGTAGACTAAAATTAGTAAAATGCCAAAGTTAGCGAAATGTATTTTGACCTATATTTTGATATTTTTACTATTTGCTAGATGTCGATTTGATATATGTAAAAAACTAGGCTATGGCCAGGTGCTTCAGCCCGAGCTTAGGCCTGGGTACGATTTGAAGGTACTTAGGTATAGAGACTACAAAAGCAGCACATTCGAGGCGAAGCTGACCGGAGAGCACCGGCCCAAACAATGAGTATCATCAGGAGAGTGGGGTCGTTCACCAGGGAGAGGAACACCAGTGATCAGCAGGCTCATTGTCTACTAAGATGAATGGTAGCCGAATGTTAGCCGATTGGCAGCCGATTGGCTAACGAGCTCCCAAGCTAGCATAGACTTGTGCAAGAAAGTTGGGTAATCCTACTTGGACTTTGCGATGACAATGAGAGATCGTTGGTGGTATACGCGAAACTCGAGGAAAGAGGGAAGGTTTACGTAGTTTTCAGTTAGTTCACCAAACCTCATGACTCGATCCGAGTACGATCGGAATCTCGGCCATTCTTAAGGAGAGAGGCTTACTCAGAGACAAAATGAGTTTCCTTGATGATTCTTTAAATGGCATTCAAGTGAACAGAGGGAATGGTCAAGATAGCGTAACGGCTGCTGAAGCCAAAGAGGTCCAAGTCTCTGGAGAAGGGAGCGAAATTGAGTGTGTTTATCTCAAGCGAGGATGACAGTTTTTTTATGATGGTTGCTTGAAGTATCTTTTTTATGATAGAAGAGGCTCAGCATATAACTTTACTAGAGAGAGAGTGCTGCTTGAGCGTGCCATCTCCGGGTAAATCGGGCTTCTCTTGACAAAGTGACCGCTAATCGAGGAAAACATATATTTTAGATACCTGTCTAAAGCCGGAACCGATGGCTCTGTAGATTATGCTGTTCCGGTCCGGGACGATGTCTCAAAAACACTTGTACGGGGAGGCATTCTCGAGAGGAGGCCAGCTCCACCCCTGGCTTTCAAAAAAACAATATCGAGAATATATTTTTTATATATTGCTTTAGTTATATTATCATTTTAACAATATGAATATCAGCAAGAAGTTCGAAAATATATCTCGTAGTAAAAAACGTAGTCAATATATCCATTCCCATCAACACTGCCAGCAATGGAGGTTCGCGTTGGCTCCAAAATATCCAAAAATCACGAGAAACTTGAGACTTTTTTCCCGTTTTTGGGGCAACTCAGCTTGTCTCGGGTGTTATTCGGGCAATATTTCGTCCTGAAATCCGAAAACAAAAAAGAAACCCCTTTAAGTTTCAAAACATCCGTCTTATAACATGTCCGGCTTACAGAGGTACTACTGTAGCACGTTTTGGGTAGTATCAGCTCTTATAATTGCTTCCCTTCTATGTCGAAATACACTACTTTGCACGTTCAAGGTCATAAAATTCTTTATTTCACCAAGAGAAAGTAAAGAAGAACCAATTTCTGGAGCTTTAGTATGGGAAAAATCATCTGAGCTAGAATTATTTGCCCAGTACCACCTGCAAGAGGGCACATTTATTCATGTACTTTCCCTATCCATAACAGACAGTTGAAGAGCAAATATATGTGGAAAAGTTATTATTCCTGACACTAACCCATGAAAAAGGTTTCTACGAAACGATTGTTGGGTGGTTTCAACTTCAATGACTCTTTTTTTAGCAACTTCTTTGTCCAAGTAATTACGAACCCTTCGTTCTTTGGAGCTACTATTGATACGAAGCAGATAACCATTCACGTTCAGGTTTAGAGAGAGGTCAATCCTCAAGATTTGTCTTCGTGAAGAGTAAAATAGTTCTATGCGTTTCTTTAAAAGCTGCACTTCAAATATTCATATAATCATATGCTCAGAGATACTATTACTCTGTGAGATAAAGGTGTCAGGATTTGTTACTTACGAATTACCAGAAGGTGTATTTACAGAATGTACAAAATAGTATTCTCACGCATATACTGAAGGTTGAGGCTAATTAAAGAGAATTTAATCTTACAATGAAAAATAGAAGGGCTGTGTTCTTGGGTCCAAAAGCCGATACCGTCGATCCCGTCAATACACGTAAACAATAGAGATTAATCTCTATTGTAGATTAATCTAGGCCTACAGAATCTAAACATATGGTAAGAATTGACCATACTCCAGAAATCACATTTGCCCTTCAGGACCTACAAACCTGTCATCAAGAATAATTAAGTTTATATTATTTTCACCGTTTTAACGTAACATATGCACAGTTTGCCCGGAAGCCACTCAATTCTAGAGCTCCGTTTACGGTATGGGTCCAGTTGGCAGGCATATAAACCAAAGACATTGACCTAATTTCCGAAACAGGCCAGATGTTTAATACCATGTGCCAGAATTCTTCGAATGATGGAAAAAGGAAACTTCAACGATTTGAAGTTAACGGGGGTAAACCCAGCTCTCGGTCTCCCCCGTTGGTTGCATATTCGGGAATAGACATAACACGAAAAAAGAAATAAGATATAACACAATATAAAAAGAAATAAATGTTGCTGGGATAGTCGTAAGCCATATATAACCCGACGACCTCCCACCTTCACTACAGTTTTATAATCATTTTTTATAATTTTTCATAACCATCATCTACACAAGTCCAACTTCCAGTCTTTCGTTACAATGCAATTCTCTACTTTCGCTATTCTCGCCGCTGTCGCCTCTGCTGCTTCTACCATCATCGAAACTGACACTCATTCCACCTTGGTCACCATCACTGATTGTGGCCCTACAGTGACCGACTGCCCAGCCCACATCTCTTCTGTTTCTGTTACTTCCTCTAACTGGACTGCTTCCGCTAATGTGTCGACTTACCACGATGCTGCTAACAAGCAATATGCTGTTGGTTTTGCTGCTTTGGCTGCTGGTGCTTTTTTGGCAGTTTAAGTTGATTTGATAAGCCAAAGAAACCAACCGACAAATAGAAAATATACTTTTGTTAAAGGAGAATATCACTGTAGCGTTGTAGAAATCTAATGTTGGCTTGTTCTTTTTGGAATTCAATTTTATGAGTACAGGTTTTACTGCTTCTAAATTGAGTCGATACTGTAGGTACAGAGATGTGAATTGATCTTTCAGTGTTTACCTGTGTTTCCTTTTTTATATTCTTGTTTTCCTTTGAATCTTACTTGTATAGTCTATTGAATTAGTTTCCCATGCAATACTAAAAGTTAGCCAAATCAACTGATTAGAATGGCCCCTTTCTGCAGACATATAAAAACAACTGAGCTAGATTTCCGAGGCCACCCACCTTTTAAATACAACCAACCCGGTGTTTTTGGAGACCAACTACTTGTTGGTGAATGCTTTGGAGGGCAACCATTTGGCGTTCAACATGTTCCATTTACTTGCCGATAAGATGGTTGACCAGCCCCTCGGAATCGTTCAGTTCCCATTGGCGGATCTTCTCCAGGAAGAAGTGCAGACGGGAATTACGAAAAACATCATCGAGTCCGGCAAAGTTGTGGGTAAAATCGATGCTCATTGGCACGGCGCTTTGGCTCCTCAAATCTTGGAAGACGGTACTAAGAAGGAGAAAATTGGCCTGGAGATGGGAATTATGAAGTTGTCTCTTTTCGGTGCCACGGACTTGGACCTCCTGAGCTCGAACTTTGGTGTTTTGAACAAATGGAAGTTTACGTCAACGACGAGTAAATCAAGAAATCAAGAAGATTGAAAAAGGCCATCGAGCCTGACTTTGTCACCTTCGAGTCACTCGACACGCAACAATCGCAGACTCTGATCCAGGACATTGTCAAGGACATTATCAAGGACTCTGCTAAAGACGCATTTGTTGAAAGATTAGACACCAACTTGCAAGACTTGATTTTCGAGTCTTCCAGATGCCAGCAGTGGATCACGGTCCACCCGTGGTTCCCGGAGGCAAACCTGCCCACTTCTGTATTGGTGCCGAGTTGAAGGCTATTTCCTTGCTGAACGAAGAAACGTTACTTCCATGTGATAGCCTGACCTTCCACAGCCAGTAGCCCGAAATCCACGTATGTGTGATTGATTAAAATACTGGTCCATGACAGTGAAACTGATTCTCAAGCATTACTCAAAGGATAAGTACCTAGTGTTTTATAATCGTATGGACGAGATATTGGAAGATTCTTTGCGTTTTTATTCTTGAGCTGATTTCAAAGATGCCCTTTAAGTGGTGTACAATCTGACATACTAAGTATTCCACGACTACTATCATTTGAAAAATCCCACACTCATTTTCTTTCTTTCTGAAAGATACCGATATTTTTATATGACCAGTCATGTCTCATCAAAGACAAGCTCTAATTACATACGTAAATTCACGTCCTGGGGCACTTATAAAGAGTATAAACACACTAGACAAGATGGTTCTTTACTTTTCTGCAACTTTGATCTCTTAATGGAAATTCTCCCCTGGCTTCAGATTAGTTTTATGAAAATTCAGAAGGAGGTTGAGTGGAATTTCAAAACCTTCTTTTTCTGATGTATGAAATATGCCTTTGTAACAAGCAAGGGTCATATATTGACCGAGAATGATGTATCTTTAGGGTAGGTCTTGTAGAATTGTGCCAAACTGGGTCTTTCAAGCTTCCACGATAAATAGGCCAATATATGGCAGTGCTTTACAGCCAAGGGCCACGAACAGGCTATTTTTTAGCTTTTGTCGGGATATTTCATCCTCCAAATGTGGTCGACAAGCCTGGTATATTAATGCTTACGGGTGACTTTCAAGGAAGGCTTTTTCCCATTTTTATGTTGCCTTTCAATTCCCAAAAGCTACTGTTAACTAACTAGCTAGAGTGATACAAGACCATCAAGCTGCCGTTTTCTACCCCATGGAGTGCCGGAGTTGCGGGGAATTTTATCAGTTTGATGGATTTTTTCTCTGCAAGCTCCGGAAGCGGTCGTTTAAAATGTATAGGTACAAGAAAAGAAGACAATTCTCCAGAGCCAAATATATAAATGCCAACATAGCCCCATCACCTGTATATCTAGACAGCCTCTTTATAAGAATATTACACCGTGGAAGATTTCTTTGTTTTTTATTTCTTTCTCGTACAAAAAGCCCATGTAAGAATACGCAGAGAGACTTTCTTACCATATACCAAGAACAAATGGCCCAATAATCGGGACTTTGTATCATTTCGTGCTACATCAGAAGTGCCCAAGTAAATGATCGTTATATTCAAAATCGCTTTATCCAAAACACCCCACGCACCGACCAAACCACCCCACTTACCAAACCACCCCACTGACCAACACACTAAGAAGCTGGCCAAAGTGCACTCGCTGACTTGGAAGTATATTACATCAGGATATTTAAAACATCCTTGTTTTTGCATAAAGTATTCCGGAAAATTATACACCACTAATAACGTGGTTCGTTCTTGTCACGTGACCTGCCAACTTCTTGTGGATACAACTGTGCCCGACTCTTGGTAGTTTCGGACTCGATGTACTTTGAACATACCCTTAGATACTAATGTCGTCCTTCCATTCTTCCCTTGAATGTACTCTCATCCACCGCTTTGACAAAGTAATGTGTTGCAATGAGATCGCGAAATGGAGGTGTGGATGGTAATAAAGCATGAGGAATTCGGTTTCTTCTCGTGTTCCTTTCAAAATCAATCAGTCAATCTTTGAAAAAAGAGGGTTTGGGGCATCATTTTTAGTTTTTTTATCTTCCTAATCCTCTTTTTGGGAGATTCCCTTTTGATTTCTATTTTTTGCACTGGGATTTGTTTTTTATTAATTTGTTAATTCCGGTCACGTTACTTAATATTGCGACTATATACACCAGTTTTTAAGCAACTACCTTTAGTTGACACTGGAGGTTCAGGTCTTCTGTATAGAAACTTGTATAGAACCCTGTATATTGTACTGATTATGGGTAAATTGGGTACTGAATTTCTAAGTGAGAGTTTCAAATCGAAAAACTTTCCATGGTAGGCGATAATCCTGAGTCGGACATCCATGGAGCCAACGCAAATGGCTGGGAATCGATTCTTTTACGGACAGGTGTCTAGAAAGATGCGGACTGGAGCCGTACTAAGCAGCAAGCACCGCCCCAGCGTGGGTGTATTTGACAATGTTTTAGACTCTATTGTCAGGTGTTGGAAAAATGAACAAGAGTATTTCTAGAACCGTGGACATACTTCCATGGACACGAATACAATTTTGGCAAAATGTTCAATATAGATTTATATACACTAATCATAAATCAAGAAAAATACCAGGGTTTTTGAAATAGCTATGAAGCTTACTTATGAGTCAGGATTCACGCATAATGAAATGTAGACAGAAATCAATAATTTCAGGGTCGTTGTTACCATTACGGGTGGCCGGGGGCATCCGGAATACACCCAGCACACGGACATTCTATGTTGCAACCCGTGTTATACAACAACAGCAGCAGCAGCAGCTAAGTCAAAAACAACATCAAGGCCATTGCTTTGGATATTGCTATATCCAGTATCATAAGGTAAATTCCCTAAAATCAACATATTAAGGAATTCTGAATGATGCGAGAAAACGCAGGAATTTAAACTATATCGTTTTTCAATCTCCAGGTGAGGTGTGAACATCAGGAAACGTTTCTTAATATGGAACCCAGGCTTCTCCCATTATTTTGTTGCTGGAAATTGGGATCCTGGTTGGAATACTTGGAACCTATTTTGCCTATTTTTCCTATTTTTCCTATTTTGCCTATTTTGCCTGTTTTTCCCATTTTGCCTATTTTCATGGACGTATGGTATTGAAAATGTAAAGCATCTTAATATAACAGGTTCAGTGGCGTGATTTTCAACTGACTTTATCAAATATCTATGGTCATTAGTAATTAAACTATAAGCCAGAAGTAAACGTAGCACACATTTCGCACTCCTGGAACCCTTAAAGACACCCGTTAACTATCCGTAGTCTTCCAAGCTTGAGGCTGAAAACAAGTTGAAATTTCCTCAATTAGATATGCATCTCGATAAATTAAAAACATGCTGATTATTAGTTGTTTGAACGGATTGCCTCGCCCTCATCAGCCTCACCACTAATGTTATCGAGTCACTCGCTCGGCCGGCGGAACATTTTCCTCCCTGAGGGACGTCTTCCATATTTTTGTGTCTCTCCCCTTTGCTTGTCTTTTACCATGTCTTTCAGGGCTTGTGGAACTAATTGAACTTCACTTAAGATTCATTCATGCCCATTTCTCCACCATACAATCAAATTAAGTTTTCTGGAGCCCACCGAGCCAGCTTTTCCAGTCGTCAAGCTCAATAGGCGCAAAAAGGCGCTTCTCCATATCGTCATCCATCTTGAACTTCTTATCCTCGAAAAGCAAATCCATATCATCATCCTCCTCCTCTTCTTCTCTTTTGCGCTTAAGATCCAATTTCTTATCCTTCTCCTGCTGCTCTTTTGTGGCCAAATCCGCACACTCTTTCAATATGTCACACCCGGTTAGCTCTGAAATAAACTCTACTTGACGGAATGCAGATGTGATCGCTTGAGATTTCACATCGCTGCTCCATTCACTAGAGCTCAAAGGCGAAAGAGGAGAACGAATCCCCTTCTTGTTCTCTTTTGCCTTGGTGTCCTCCCCACCTGCAGAATCTTCATCAAGATCAAGCATATTGGAAAGCGCTGCAAAAAAGAATTCTTCGGGATTACTCTTTGAAAGCTCCCGCCTCTTCATCAATTTCTTGTCCATATTGCTGGATCCAAACACGTCCCCCGTGGAAGAAAGTGTATCACTACTTGGTGGCGGTTTGCTATTCACTGGAGGTGAGTTAGAATTAGGCGTTCCCTTAGCACTTTGAGATGCTGGTATTTGGGGAGTCGAGATACTATTAGGCGTTTTAATGGCATTTGCTAAAGTAGCAGGCGTCGCCGCATTTGCAACAGGCGTTGGTAAGGCATTGGTACCCTTGACTGATTTTCTTTTAGATGCGGCTGGCTTTTTCGGAGCCTTTGGTCCACCTTTGCTTGTTCCCTGTATTGGAGGAGACGAAGCGTTCGGCAATGCAGGACTTGATCCTATCACCTGTGCGGCACTCGAGTTAGGGCCTGCCCTTTGTGCTTGCACAGGGGCGTTGGTGTTATTTCTCATAAACTGCTGATGTTGCTGATGCTGATGTTGTTGCTGAAGTTGCTGGTGTTGTTGTTGTTGCTGTTGTTGTTGTGGCTGTTGCTGAGACACATTATTCACAGGCATTCCCTGGGGCATTCCATTGAAGTTTTGCTGCATTGGTTGTTGCAAAGCGACTTGAGGGGCAAATTGCTGAGTAGGATACTGAGCTCCTTGCCTTGCTTGTTGAGACTGCACCGGAGCCGAAAGAGGCTGGTTTTGTGTTTGATTTCGAGCTTGTTGGGCTCTTCTTCGAGTAAGTTCTTCCTTCACAAAGTCCAAATGCTTTTGATACTGAACACGAATCTTTTCAAGTAAATCTGGCCCTGCGAGATAAATTCCCACTTGAAGATTCTCGATGATATTTTTAGTCATATTTTTCATCTGAATCAACCTCTTTGTACCCTCAATATTGCGAGTAAGCACGTAGTAATAACTGAGAATGCTATCAATATTGGAGTATTGCTGAGTAATCCTTGCCATACTTTCCTTGACATCGATTTTTTCCTTGTCTGATAAAAGCATTGTGACATCCTTGAGATGAACACTGTTTCTTGCTACTTCTTCAAAAAGAGCCCTAAGTTTCATCTTCATCTCGTCAGTCAAAGCCGGCATGACTGAAGCCAAAGAACCCGGGGACATTCGCTGCTGTGCAATATTACTACCTCCAGCTAATGAATCGACAGGCATTCCTTGCGCTGACAAACTTCTGCGCTGTGCGGTAGACGAGAGGTTTTGCGCATGTACCGGGGTCTGTCCCATAATCGGATTGACGTTCGGTTGTCCCATTTGCTGCATTGTTGGCAGTTGAAGCTGAATATGGGCAGGTATTGAGGGCTGCACAGGCTGTGAACGTTGTTGCTGTTGCTGTAAATAGCCACTAGCATTGTTCGGAGTTGGTTTTGGTTGTTGCTGGCGCTGCATTTGCTGCTGCTGCTCTTGCTGACCTACTATACCGTTCTGTGCCAATCCCTTCTGTTGAGCCTTCCATGCATTAAGCTTTTGATGAGAAATAAATTTCCGAACGAAGTTCTGCTTCTGAGCCGGATCTAAGTTTGGTTGAATTGATCCACTTTGCTGCAACTTATTCAAAAGAGCCATAGCATCTGGGCTATACTTAGCGACATCTTGGGATGTTATTTGGAAATTGGGAGGTTTAATTTGCTGCTGTTGCTGTTTTAACTGACTTTGTTGTTGTTGGTGGAGCGGGGCCAGTTGAGACTGGTTCTGCATTCCCATCGAGGCTTGCATAGACTGCAGTGGTTGCAGTTGGGAATTCTGGATTTGGTTTTCTCTGAAGGTCTGGTTAGCCATTTGCGGCAGACTTTGCATATTGATGGGATTGCTCTGCACTTGTCTGTTCACATTCATGTTCGCCATACCATTCAAGTTATTGACATTGTTCATGGCGCCCACATTGTTCATGTTGTTCATAGATCCCATGTTGTTCATATTCATAGATCCCATGTTGCTTGCATTCATGGCGCCCACGTTGTTCAGCATGCCATTTAAATTGTTCATGCCATTCATGACCCCCATATTGTTCATACCATTAACATTGCTCGCATTTCCCATGTTGTTCATGTTGTTCATGTTGTGCATGTTGTTCATGTTGTTCATGTTGTTCATGTTATTCATGTTGTTCATGGTTCCCATGTTGTTCATTCCCCCCATGTTATTCATGTTTCCCATGTTATTCATGTTTGCGATATTTTTTGAGGGACCACCAGCCATATTATTGAGCTTGTTCTTTGCGGCTGCAGATCGATTTCCCAAAGCATCCATACCAGCCACAGAATTGACGCCCATTCCATTCATGTTTGACAGCATATTATTGGAGTTGTTGGCGCCGAATGAGTCTGCGCCAAGAGTGGCAGCCAGGTTGTCAACTATACCGTTGGGGCCACCGGGATTTGCCCGGCGCATTTGGGTCAACTTCTGTTGCTGGTGCTGGCGCACAGCTAATTGGAAATGAGCATTATGCACCTCCTTAATCACAGGCATGGCGGTAGCCGGGATAATTTTCTTTTGAAGACACTCATAAATGCGCGCCCATGTGTTGACATTTGGTGGTAAGTTTGGCAACTTGCTTAAGAGTGCAGGGGGGATTGGGCTCGTCCGGATCATTTGACCAATCTGCTGGATCTGTTGCAGGGTTGCCTGTGACGCCTGGGGAGCTTGTTGTTGTTGCTGCTGTTGCGTATTAGCTACAGGACCCTGCCGCTGTTGATTTTGACCCTGTTGTTGCTGTTGTTGCTGTTGTCTATTTTGAGCGTACATGGCCATGTTCTGAGCCGAAAAATCAGCATTTCCAACATTGCCGTTTCCTCCCACGGAACCTACCGAAACCGGGCCTCCGGGGCCTGTAGTAGCACCAGCACCACCAATAACCAGTGGATTCCCAGCAGAGTTTGCTGGGTTGCGCATTCCCATACGTAACTGGGTGACTTTTTGCTTGATGATGCTTAGATATTCGTCTTTTGAAGCGGATTTCGAAAAAGTGAACTTTTCAAACTCCTGAGCCATACCAAGGGCCTTCTGTTCATTGTAATTTGTATTCTGGATTTCCTTGAGCGTTGCTGCTAAAATCTGGACAACCTTTTGCCGGTCCACCATGCTGTAAGAACTATGCCAAGTTCCGCCCATGCGAGTATTCTGCATTCCGTTCATGACGAAAGCCTTGTGTTGGATATTTATCGAGTGATTCAACGACTATAGCGGGTTCGGCGCCTTGTGTTGTGCTTAGAAGCGAAATGGATGATTTCTGTGGTTTTGTGTTGTATTGTTTTGTGTTGTATTGTTTTGTTTTGTGGTTTTGTTTTGTGGTTTTGTTTTGTGGTTTTGTTTTGAGGTTTTGTTTTGTGTTTCCAGGTATGAGGGATTTTTTTTTTGTTTCTGAAATAGCGAGGCAGAGTTTTCTTGGTGCTATGCTTTCTTTTTTCCAAAGATAACTCCGTAACTTTTGAATTTCTCTTCAGAATGACTTCCCTTGTGAAAGAGTTTTTAGTCGAGAGGGTGTTTTAGAAAACAGAGCGTGGCTACTTTTTGGAATCTGGCGAAGGTCCGAGGAAAAGAAGTATGGTGTTTTTTTTTTTTTGGTGGTGTGGTTTGCAGTATGCTTGGGGTGATTTTGTGTGGTTTTGAGGGTAGGTTTTAGGAGCGACGGGCAGACGGCGATATAAGCGAGGCGGAAACGGCACTGCGTGAGGTGAGGCCGGATGTTCTGGGGCCTGTCTGATTTTTTATTTTTTTCGCTATTTGTGTATTTTTCCTAGGGAGGAAACCCAAACTCCCGCCGTGTGTGCACTGAGGAAGCAGTACAGAAAACCCAAAAAAGGAGAAAAAGAGAAACAAAAGAGAAGAAAAGAGGAACAAAAAGGAGAAAAAGAGGAACAAAAGAGGACTAGAAGAAGAGGAAAAGATAGCAAATAAAACAACAAGGCGGTTAATAAAAGCAAAACTTTAGAAATCCTGAAAAGAGGAGGCGAGCAAAAAAAAAGTGTGAATGTGAAGTTAAAAAGTGCAAATAAGTAAAGAAAAGATAGCAGGGTTTGACTTTGACAAGGCGCCAGATTGGGGAGCGCGTGGGAAAAAAAAGTTGCAAAATTGAAGGTCAAACATATTATGTTTAATGGCCATGAGGCCCACAAATACCAGGTAATTTGTAGAGTCAAATTAAAAGGTTTGGCTCACATTTGTTCACGTTTTCCGGGTTTCTGGTACGAAGGGAATATTTGGTCTCACTTAAACGAAGTTACGTGTGCGAATGAAACAAGTAGATTCATTCCTCGACTCGCCCACGTACTTTATAAAAGTGCTCAGACTAAACACGTTGAACGAAAAGTGCTACACTTGACATGAAAGCGATAACAATACAGGTTGGACATGGAACAAGAAAGAAGAATGTCGGAATAATAGAAGACCGGAAGAATACAAGAAGCTCAGACCGGAAGAATACATCAAACTCAGAAAAACTTAATGTCAGATAGTTGCAGTGGTGTCTAAAGTTGAAGTGGTTTTCTAATGCCATTCGTGGGGGAGAAAATCTCACCGTGCGAGTGTCCGCGAGACTTGCAACAATAGAGGGAAAGTCAGGAAACCTGCCGAGAAAGTTATTCAAACACGTGATTGGGAAAGTATAGACGACGGCCAAGTTTTCTGTTCTTTTCCTTTTTTCTGTTCTTATTTTTTTTTTTGTTCTTTTGTTTCATTTTCTCTCTTTTCTCTCTTTGGCGTCGATAGTGAGATTTTGAACGAATCGAAGCGATTTTCACCTAATATCGTGGTTTCTCTCTCGGCCAAACCAAGTTGGGTCTCGAATTAAATGAATTAATCAATTAAATGTCTGCAGCCACGCGGCTGAAAGTTGATCCATGAAAATCCTGAATGTGGGGCTGGGCCCACGCGCGCGTGACAAATTCGTCTTTGGCCTGGCCCCAAAATTGAAAACGCCATAAAACTGTTCCACTTCAGATGACACCATGCCTTTGAAAATAACTCATCTTTATGTTTTTGAGTCTTTATGTTTTCGAGTCTTTATGTTTTCGAGTCTTTATCTTTTTGAGTCTTAATGTTGTTGATGAAACTCTTGAAGTGTCCCGAATAGGATATCGGGGTCTTTTTTTAATTTGCTATGGCCGAAAACAAAACTCCCATAACGCCATCAGGGCACATACTCTTGGGCCGTATGTCGGCGGCCGCGACTGTTTCACCCCAGAGAATAGACAAGAGTCAAACGATTGGTAAAGAAAATTGAATCCAGGTTAAAAGAAAATGTAACCGAATTCTTGATATTCTATTTATCTTTACTCAAGGTGCTCTATGCTGAAGGCGAAGCAAAAGAAAACGAGTGAAAAAAGAATGAAATAACACTAACTCAAATATCACGAAGACGTCCCACCAATGCCTGCGTGAAACAACTAAAGTGCTGCATGCATTCCAGTTATTTTTCCTGTTTCATGATTTATTCAAAAAGAGAACAATACAACTTACAAGTCACAAGCACTTCGCTCAAAGTTTGGACAAGCGTAATCGTGCATACGCCCATTTCTCTATTGAAGGTTTACATTTCTTTTCATTGAAACAATATAAAATATTTCCACACTCTGCAAAGGAGGGTGGTCGGAATATTTACTGTGGGGTAATACAAGTAATACTATAAAGGACTGACATGTGCACTTGTGGGTGTACCCAAGTTTCAATCAATTCCACCGAGTACCAGCTACTACCCTGAGAAAAGATACTTCAAAACAATAGTACCGAAGATTTGGTGAGAAGAATCTCGCTTATTGACTAAATTGTTGATAAGCCTAGACTAATAAAATCAATAAAGAAGCCGATTTCGTGATGAACGTGAGTCTCGTTAATTTCCCCTGGTGCTACTTCTTCAAATCCTTCTTCAAATACTTTTATGGTCTTTTCTATTTGGTAGTATTAATGCAATTTGGGTTCGGATGTCGCCCGTGTTTTTTTAATCCTTTTCGAATCCCTTTTGACCCTTTTATCTCTTCATCTTTTCTGTTAATTAACCCTACCTTACTGCATTGGTGGGTCTCACTACACTGTAGCAAATGTTCTCTTGATTGCCCTCTGCGCCTCGTAATCTCTCTGCTCGGTCTCGTCGATAAACTCAGTCTCGTGGTTCATCTTCCATTGGGCTTTTTGGAACTTCAAGCCCTGGGTATTATAGCCAAGCTGCTTTGCTGCCTTCGCAAGCTCGCCACGGAGCTGGCTCTTCACCTGGATCAAATGGTTGCGGAGCCCCTCATTTCGCTGGCTGATCAACTCCTTGGCGTTGACCCGGATCACGAAAAACAACACTTTACATATGGTGGCAAGGTTGACCAAGTTCCCGTTGAGGTTTTGTTGGTTGGTCCAGATCTCCACAAACCGCATCAACTTGACCGTGTATGAGAACGGAAGAACCAAAAGGGCGTCTTCGAGTTGAGCCGCACGGATCTTCAACAACACAGACAAAACGTGCTGCTGTCCTGTGATTCCGTATGCTTGAAGAATGGCATTTGGTGTAGCTTTCACAGGCATCGTTGCCCCAGGTTTCTTATTGTGGAAATCACGCAATTGCGCCTCATAGGCCTCGGTGGCCTCCACATCTTCCGTACCAATATCGATTGCTTCCATCAACTTTTCTCCTGCCTTCAATGTTTCCATGGTCTGGCGAGTAACCTTGGTGGTTTCGCCGCCCTCGCCGTCGTTTTCATCATCACCGTTTTCGTCGGCACCACGTGGCGCACCTTCAGCCTCCAACGAGTCCAAGAGCTCGGTCTCGTACAATTCGTCCATTTCCTTCTCACGCTCCTCTTCCAAGAACACTTGGTCGTTGGTGGCAGACCAGAGACGGATGGAATGATCGTGAGACGTCGACACCACGCAGGCGCCGGATTTGCTCACACATAATGCCCACACCTCGCTGTGGTGGGCGGGCAATTTCTGGATACACTGGAACTTGTCTCCGTCCCAGTACTTGACCATACCGTCCTTGGCCGCACTGAAGAAGTTGTGGCTATCGGGAAGGAACCGCACATTCATGATGGAATCTTGGTGACCAAAGATGGACTTGTGGCAATCACCAAAGTCCAATCCCCAGATCTTGATGTTCTTGTCTGCAGATGAAGTGATGATCAACTTGCTGTCGGAGGACATGTCAATCGAAAGCACTGGCAATTTGTGTCCGTACAACGTCAAGTAGAGCTTCAACGTATCGAAAAACACCACCTGGACGTTGTTGTTGAGAAGCGAAATCGCCAAGTACTTGCTGTCACCAGACACACGCACACAAAGTACCTCATCAGAGAGCTGAAGGGTTTGGGTGTGGGCCAACTTCAATGTTGACACCTCAGCATCGGTGCCTGCCACTGTCTCCTGGACGAGTTGGAAATCCCAGAACTTGACACACTTGTCGTTGCCTCCGGTGACCAATTTCTTACCGTCAGGCGTGATATCCATGGACCACACAGCAGACCCGTTATCGTCTTTTGAGGCAGCAGCGGTCGAGGCGGCGGCTCCGGTGTTTTCGTGAGCGTGCTCAACGCGGTCGATCATCGTGGACGAAGCCAAGTCGTAAAGCTCCAAGTCTCCGTTCTTGAAACCAACCACCACCAACGTGCCGCCAGGCAAGAATTTACAGCACAAAGCGTTGCCGCCCTCCAACACGAACGTACGCACGACATTGCGCGTGCGGATATTCCAGATCTTAAGCTCTCCGTTGGAGGCGGTGGCCAAAAGTCGGTCATCATCCGACATGTCCATGGCACGGATATCTGTACGGTGGCCCACAAGGTCAACGGCGTTGGTTTTGACGCTGTGGATCTCACCAGCACCCGCCTTTCGGAGCTGCTCGGGCAAAGCAAGACTGTGGTACTCAATGCTATTGTTGTTCAAAGACATCAAAAGATCTAGCTTGCGTTTTGTGGACGAAGGCACCCACACACATGAGCGGATCTTGGCGGTGGTACGCACCGTCAGAAGCGGCGTGATGAGCATGCTGATCTCGGCTTCTTGAAGCGCCAGCAAGATCTCGTCGTCATCCATACCCTTTTCACGCAACCGCTTGGTTCGCTTGGTGATACCTTTCTTGAGCTCGTCGGCAGACCGAACACGGAAAATCTCACAAGTACGGTCCGCGTTCTGCAACGAGAACACCTCGCCGGTGCCCGTGGAGTCCTTGACGGTAGTGAAGGCCACGTCCACGCACCGCGAGCTGCTTTGTTTTGTAAACTCACCCTTGGTGACAATGCGGGCGCCATCCTCACATGACAAGTCGAGAGTCCATACCTTGACCTGGTCCTTGGTGCCGCAGGTGATAAGGGTATCCTTGGCGGCATTCACGCCCAACGCCCAGCACTCACCCAGGTGGGCCAAGTGCGTTTCAATGCACTGTTTTGCTTTAAGATCCCATAATTTGATGAGACCATCTTTTGAAACGGAAACAAGGTAGTCTTCGCCTTCTTCAAGCACCGAAGTGGTTTTGCCGGCCTCATGGAGAAGCGCCACGCCGGTGATTTGCGCCTTGTGGCCCTTCAATTTGAAAAGACCTTCCTCGGCAACCAAATCCCACACAATGATGGACGAGTCTGCCGACCCAGAAACGATGCGCGTGCCGGTGGAGTCGAAATGTAACGTAGAAACGGCGGATTTGTGCCCGGAAAATGTGAGCATCACCGCGCCCGACGTCACATCCCATACCTTGATAGATCCATCGCTTAGACCCAGCGCCAAAAGATTTGTTTGTGGATGATACGCCAAAACCACCACTGCTGCAGGAGCAACGGAAGTTTTTGCGTTGGAAGCACCTGGAGTCAACCCGTCGCTCAACTTTTGCATGAGTTCGCCCGTCTTGATGTCCCATATCAAGATCTCTTCTAGGGCACCTGTAGCGGCTCTGCCTAAAGATTTTCCCAGCTGGGTTTCTGATGGAGGAAGCCACACAATGTTACATTGGGACGCAATGACTCCAAAAACGGCATCTTGCTCGTACCTATCGTAGGATTTGACCATATTTTTAGGGGTAATATGCAAATAGAAACTAGCTGAAACACACGAGACCCAAGTTCTTTAGGGGTGTATGTACTTTTGTATTTGTATATTTGTGTTTGTGTTTCTGACTATTGAAATATAGATTAATTTGCTGGTGTTGAAAAGTCTTGGTAGGAGGGTATGGGTTTTTTTACGCTGCGATGACTTTTACTGCGCGATGGGCTTTGGCGGCTTTTGTCGGGGTTTGTCGGGGTTTGTCGGCTTTTGGTGCGCGACGGCTGCGTGGGTATAACGATATGGGCCGATATCGTTACCGCGCACTATCGTTAAAACAGATGGTATCGGTGTATCGATGGATGTATCATCAGTCAGTGTAGATTAAAATTAGTAAAATGCGAACTTTAGCGAAATATGTTTTGAGCTATATTTTGATATTTTTACTATTTACTAGATGTCGATATTGACTCGGGCCAAACTTAAAACATATATCCTCACATATCGATTCGATATATGTAAAAAACTAGGCTATGACCAGGTGCTTCAGCCCTCGCTAGAAGCAACGACTAGCGTGTTCAAAGGGAATCGGCAGAGCCCGAGCTTAGGCCTGGTCACGATTTGGAGGTACTGAGGTATAGAGACTAACAAAGAAGCACATTCTAGGGGAAGCTGACCGGAGAGCACCGGCCCAAATAATGAGCATCATCAGGATAGTGGGGATCTCTCAGCAGGGAGAGCGACACCAGTGATCGGCAGGTTCATTGTCTACTACATTGAATGGTAGCCGAGCTCCCAAATCAGCAGATAATTGTGCAAGAAAGTTGGGCAATCCTAATTGGACTTTTGCGATGTACGATGAGACAACGTGCATGGTACACGCCAAACTCGAGGATAAAAGAGGGAAGGTTTACGTAGTTTTTAGTTAGCTCACCAAAAACCATGACTCGATCAGAGTACGATCAGAATTATGGCCATTTTTAAGGCGAGAGGCTTACTCAGATACAAAACGAGCATCCAGAATCTGGGTACAATATGTCTCAGTATAAATTCTTGAGAGAACTAGTGGAGGAATTCGAGATAGATAACATCAAACCACACAAATCACACAAACCACACAAATCACCCATCAAGATAGATTACGGTGGATATGTGTTCAGCAATAACCCAAAAGAAGATACATTTTACCATTTACCCAAAGACGGCTCCCAGATATTAAAGGGCAAAATGAAGACAAGATACGAATCCGGAGTCGGCAGCATAAATTGGGCAGCAAAGAACGCGAGGCCTGACCTAGCCTTTGCGGCAAATGCATTAGCTAGAAGGTCATCAAAAGCCACACAAAAGGACTTTCGAAAGCTAATTTATTGCATTGGATATATCAGCCAACCCCTAGACCACAAGCTCATATATTGCCGGAAAAGAACCAAAAACGAAAGGGGAACCTTTACAGTTGAATTCAGATGCATCATATGCCCCAGAAGAAGACGTAAAACTGGTATCCGGAATGGCAATGTACATCAACAGAAACTTAGTACAAGGGTTCTGCAAGAAACAAAGGAACATTACGATAAGTACAGCTGCAGCAGAATTAGTGGCCCTTACAGCACAGAAGAGAACGGTGGATGTTGTGGGATTTATGAGTGAATTAGGAGTTGCGGTGAGAGACACAAAACTATATGAGGACAACCAGGTCATAATAGTAGCCTGCAAGAATAGTAAGAGTCCTAGTCGACGAAATGATCATTCTCAATGATTCTTTAAATGACATTCAAGTAAACGGAGAGAATGTTCAAGATAGCGTAATGGCTGCTGATACCAGTGAGGTCCAAGTTTTTGGACAAGGGAGCGAAATTGAGTGCGTTTTGATCTCAAGGGATGAAGAGGAAAGTTGATTGTTTTATGATAGTTGCTTGAAGTATCTTTTTTATGAGAGAAGAGGCTCGTAATAGAACTTTACTAGAGAGTGTGTGCTGCTTGAGGGTGCCATCTCCGGCTGAATAGGACTTCTCTTGACAAAGTGCCTGCTAATCAAGGAAAATGGATGTTTTAAACACCTGACTAAAGCCGGAACCGATGGCTCTGTAGATGATGGTGTTCGGTCCGGGACGATGTCTAAAAAACACTTGTACGGGGAGGTGTTCTCGAGAGGAGAACCAGCTCCACCCCTGGCTTTCAAAAAAAATCGAGAATATATTTTTTATATATTTTTTTAGTTAAATATCATTTTAACAAGATATGGATATCAGCAAAAAGTTCGACTATATATTTCGTAGTAAAAAACGTAGTCGATATATCCATTCCAATCAACCCTGGGTGTAAGAGCTATATGGACCAAGCAATAGGTGTCACCTTTCTGCCATTCATAATCTTTGCCATATGATGAGAAAGTTTCAAACGGAAGTATTCGGTATACCAATCCAGATCATCATTCAACGTTGAAAGTAGTACTGCAGCTCGATCCCTTGCACCTGACCATTTCCAACACCCCATAGCCACCCTGCTTGGGCGTCCCATATAATTCTTCAGTACTGATACCCTTGAAAAGTGCATGTATCCCTGCTTCAAAGTCATGAACAGTAACTTTGAAATAAACCTCTTCCATTTTACCCCTCTAGCATAAGACCCAAAAATTTCAGTCCGACCAAAGGTACGATTGAGTAGGGCAATATTTGCTGCTGATATTGTGCATAGTTTGCGTGAAAGCCAAAAAGGCTAGTCTTGGTTTCACTAACTCGACTATTGCTCAATCTCTCCAACTTCTGAATGGCCTCAGCGACTTTAGAATAATCTGCCTGACCCAAGATATATGTTCACGTCATCCGTTCAATGAAGATCCCCTCATATTCTATTGGGATCCCTTCAATGCCTGGATATGCATCAAGGTTCCAACGCTAAGTTGAAGAAAGCCGATAAGGTATTGCCCTGTTATATTGTAAGTGTTATATTGTAAGTGTTATGTTATAACTACCAACTAATAGAAAACCCGTAACCCCCTAATTCCCTAAGGCTGGACACAGTAGGCCAGATTCTCGTTTTTCTTGCCGTAAATAATTCAATTCTGCGTATGCCAAAGCTTTAGTAAATAGATCTGCAATGTTCTCTTTAGTGTTAAAATAGTTCAGCGTAAAGTGACCACGTTGAAGATATTGTTTGATGGAATATGCCTTGGACCGTAGATGCTTGGTACCTTCAAGCAAAGTTGGATTTCGAACAGTTTTAATAGCACCTTCATTGTCGTACAACACCTGACACTGATAGCTTAGCCCAAGTTCGTCAAGTAAATTCATTAACGAAACAGACTCAGCCACTGTATAACAAAGCGCAACTAGCTCCGCATTAACCGTAGACAAAGGCACTAAAGTTTGAAGCTCCAGCTTCCAACTGATCGGAGAATCACCATACAAGACAGTGGAACCTGTTCTAGCTTTGCAACAAGGTTCTTTGGCAATATTCCAGCCAGCATCAGAGCAAGACACAAGATCAGTCAGAGACCCATGCTCATAGATGATTCCGAAATTTGCAGTACCTTTTAGATACCTAAGAACGCGTTTTGCAGCGTCGAGATGCTTGTCTCTTGGGTTAATAAGATACCTCTTGAGCTTCAGCACAATGAAGTTAATATCGAACCTAACTGTATTGGCAGCATACAATAACTTACCAACAATTGAGCGATACTCTGTTTCATCACACACACCTTCAAGTCCATCTTGTTCAGCATCCAAGTTGACCGCTGTAGCAGGAGTTCGAACAGAATTGCACCCCTCCATGCCATAACTTTTTAAGAGAAAACTGATATAATCTCCTAGGAGAATCTTTGTGTAAGAAGGGTAGAACTCAATATTAATGCCGAGAAACTTTTTTATAATATAACTGTTATATTATAACTACCAAATAATAGAAAACCCGTAAACCCCTAATTCCCTAAGGCTGGACACAGTAGGCCAGATTCTCGTTTTGCTTCAGAAAATCACACGTCAATGCACGAAATACATCCTCTGCGTCCATATACTGTGCTTCAAGCATTAGCCTCAAACTAGTTGGCACATCTGCCAAATACTTAAGTACTTCCCTCCAAAAACGCAAATGTTTCATGTGTAAGGACATTGCGTTGGCAAAATCCCTGGTTTGCCCTTCAAAATCACCCTTTAAGCTATACAGAGTCAAGAGAATACAATTTAGGTGGAGAACACAGTCAGCCAAATGTTGGTTTTTTGTTTGTGGTGCAAGGTTTCCAAGATATCCTGAGTACGTTTCTATGGCTCGAAGCAAGTAAGCTGCAAATTCCACCTTGGCCGCTATTTCGTCGTTTTTTTTGTCCAAAGTTTTCGCCAAAGCCGAAATGTCGTGAATGTTGTGGCGAAATACCGTGAACAGCTCTTCAAGAACCAATTTGTCAAACCCAACTTCTTCAGAAATGTCCTTCAACCGGCTCACAAACTTCTCAAGCAATAATTCAACGTTTTCCACTGTTACCTTGTGTTGGGTATACACACCTAGTTCAAAGAGTGGCCCATTGGTGTTGGTGTGTGTTGAAAGACCTCTAAACGGGCTATTTGATAAAAGAGACCCCATCATCTTTTGGCCGGAGGCAAACATTATGGTCAGGTGTAATAAAAGTGTTATGGATGATAAATTTGGTTTTCCTCTCATAATTTAAGGCTTTTGTTTTGGCTTAGGTAGGATGGTGGACGTTTTCATTGGCTATAGGTCTTTATTTATTTTGGCCCGGGGTTAAAGGATCTTTTGTGGGTGTATGCACCGGTTTACTCTGACCAGCAGGCTGTGCTTCCATATTTGAAAGAACAAACGGTTATTGTATCCATGAGGGGTTCACGTTATATTCTTTCCAGTAGAGTATTTATCTGCTACCAAGAAAATCCCTGGAAATAATGGGCTGAAGCTGAAATATTCCTTATGTATAGGTAACAACGTTTCATGTAACTCCCCCTAACCTGAATATTCCGGGGGACTGTTTCTTTTCTCAAAGTTTAATTCAATAATGCTGCATACATAACACGTCTTTTATAATTCAAGAGCTCTACAGAAATGATTCTATACCCAAAAAGATTGTATTCTTTATAAACCTTTTTTTAGACTCTAAAGCTTAAAAACACTCTAAAACTTAAAAAACACTCTAATTGCAAACTGTAAGCCCCTCCTTTTCTCTCTTACTTCACAGTGATTGGTTCAGCACCACTGGCAATGTTGCACTGGTACATCAACCGCTTTTCATCAGCACCATTGTTCACAGCCTTGGACTCACCAGTCACTGAGTGCCACACACCTCTATTGAAGAAAATCATCAAATCGCCGTCCTTCCATGAGTGTGCCAACACCTTCTCGGGGGAAATGGCGGGTCTCGTCAAAGTGAATAAATCCTCTCGTTGAGAAGAGCCTCGTTGCTTGTGAGTTGACTTGATCTTCGCTAGCACCCAGCGATACCCCACGTTGTCCGTCTTCTTCACAGTTGTCTCTCAACCTCAGAACGTCCAAAGCATGGTATAATTTGCGATGCAGAATAGTTGGGAATTGTTCATTTTGAAAATTGTTCACTTTCAAAATTAGGTGTAAAGAGGCGCAGGTGCTGTGTCAGTAAATTGGGGGAAATATCCACTGGAAAAAGAAATATCTTCACTTTTGAGATTACTAATATTAATTATTTTCCCTGCCACAAAACTCATCGAGCATTTTAACAACTGTTTTAGATTTCGTGAGGAGACCATACTCATTCAAGTCTCCCAAGTGTGGCAAAACAAATGATACAATATATAGGCTTTCTGATCGATTATGCCATCTTGCTCTGGTCCATATGCCTTCCAAAAAAAGTACCGGGCATTGTAAAAAAACAGCAGAATCTAGTTGGGATGACCTTATAGTGAAATGCAAACATTCAGCTTTACCATATACCTAGTATGTCTCATCTGCCACTGAACGTGGCAACCTAAGAGTGCTTTGAAGTGGCACAGTGCTGCAATCACCACCATTAAGTGAAAGATTTGGTGCAGGTGACCAAAGAGATCGATTTTCCGGGAATTTTCCCACGGCTGTATTCTTCTTTATGATAAAGCCTTTCAGGAAATCCGGCTGCATTCTTCTTTATGGTAAAGCCTTTCAGGAAATCCGGCTGCATTCTTCTTTATGGTAAAGCCTTTCAGGAAATCCGGCTGCATTCTTCTTTATGGTAAAGCCTTTCAGGAAATGCGGCTGCCACCCTATCCACTTTTCTCTACCATCATTTACAATCCAAGAACAACATGTTTTAAAAGGCCCTATTAACATTTCTTGGAAGAATTATATACTCCCCAGTGTAGTATTGATTTCCGGTCCCTTTTAATGAACATCGCTCTTTATATCTTTTACACAATTCAACAAGTAAGTCTTCTCGACTTCCAAAACACTTCAGCCTAGCCAAGGAAAGACCACTTAGACAGAAATGTTTCAAAAAAATAAGTTGGTTCCTTATATGCCTCCGTATATTCACTCAACAATGCTACCATTTCAGCTACTTAAATCTGCACTGGTTGTTCACTCCCCTGTCTTGGAATCTTCCTTGCCAAAGCTGCAAGCGTCCTTACTGCGTCCGCCAGATGAGCTTCGAAGATTATACTCACGCTTAATGGTACCCCCAGCAAACGAGAAAACCGTCTCTCCCATGAATTCAAGATGCGGCGAAGTCGATTCACTTTTCCGGTATAGTCCGGAATGGTGGGATCGGGAACACCAAGTGCATCGTAAAACGTAAAGAGACGGAGGTTGAGTTGCACCACACCACGAAGTAGTCTTTGCTCAGTATTATCGGATGTA
Organism: Metschnikowia lachancei; assembly: GCA_030572615.1. Lineage (NCBI taxonomy): Eukaryota > Fungi > Ascomycota > Pichiomycetes > Serinales > Metschnikowiaceae > Metschnikowia > Metschnikowia lachancei. Next base: position 43,155 of record JAJMAK010000085.1, read on the forward strand.
AAATACTCCAAATAATTTGAAGCTACACTCATCGAGTTGTACATTTTGACGGCAAACTGGAGGCGACTGTCAAGATCTGGGTGATGGGGTATATTCTTGATCCAGTAGCTAATCTCTGCGATTTGTTTGCCAAGTTTCTCGCAAACTGAAGCAAAGATGTGTTGCTTGAATCTGAGACCATCCATGTATGATTGCAAGCTGTTGATATACCATTCCAACCTTTCAGAAATTTCCATTTCTGCGCTCTGAGATCTTTCAACGGTGTGTCTATATGAGCTGTTGGGTGAGCGTGCTTCTTTGTAGTGATCAACTTTTGTTGCCGAAAGTGGGTCAAACCCGGAAGTTTTTTCTAAAGAAAGGGGGGCTTTATTTACGTCAGTCAATTTATTGGAGACAGAAGGTGCTGCCAAGGCTAAGTATGGAAAAGCCAAGGCGAAGAAGGTCAAATGTGTCCTCATCTTTTTTGTTTTTTATCTTTTTTGTTTTTGTTTCTGTTTTGCAGGTGGGGAGAGAAAAAGCACCAAATGAGGGCATGGAGAGGTATTTATATTTACGAACACGTCTTGTTTCACCCAGAGGTTAATGTTTGTGGGAGTGGAAGGTTCTTTAGGGTTCCTTCTAAGCCTTTAAACAGACGAGCTAATGGACTACTGGCTGAGATATTCCAAGCTCCATTCTAGTATTATTCTAGTATTATTCTAGTATTATTCTAGTATTATTCTAGTATTGTTTGTTTTGATGCTGTGAATAAACTCTTTGAATTGCCTATTCCACCCTCTATGTTGAGGTAAATTGGGAACTACATTGAACCTTAAAATCAGAAAAGTGGCTTGAGAAATGATCGGGTTTATTCTGAATGTGTCAGTATTTCAGTGATTCAGAATTATTCCAGCTTTTGTAAAAGCTCATGCGGCATTTCAATCGGTTTCTAAGTTCAAAAATTAAGGCTTAGCACGAAAATTCATGATTCAAATTAGAAACCATTCAAATTTTTCATGACTGGCCCACTTTTCATGACTGGCCCACTTTTCATGACTGGCCCACTTTTCATGACTGGCCCAAACCTACTGAAAACATGCGTAGAGCTGTAATTATAGTATAGTTTCTGTTCAACTCTTCTTCACCTGAAAGAATATATACTTTATGATACAGCGTTGACTTCCGAGTAAAGTCCAATATGGGTCTGATAAGCTGTGGCGGTGATCAGTGTTGATTGGAATGAATATATCGACTACGTTTTTCACTGCAAAATATATTCTCGATAGTTTTTTTTTGAAAGTCAGGGGTGGAGCGGGTCCTCCTCTCGAGAATGCCTCCCCGTACAAGTATCTTTTAGACATCGTCCCGGACCGAACACCATCATCTACAGAGCCATCGCTTCCGGCTTTAGTCAGGTGTTTAAAACATCCATTTTCCTTGATTAACAGGCACTTTGTCAAGAGAAGTCCTATTCAGCCGGAGATGGCACGCTCAAGCAGCACTTTCTCTCTAGTAAGATTCTATTCTGAGCCTCTTCTATCATAAAAAAGATACTTCAAGCAACTTTCGATGCTGAATTTGAACAGCTTTATTAATTCTTTTACTGACTCCGTCTTTGTATTGTAAAGGCTGTCTATTATAAGTACTACTCACTGTATCACCTGAATAAAACCCTAGAATAAATAGTACATTATTTTCACATCAATATTTATCTAATAGAACATGGTTTATCTCGTCATTACCAAGAAAATCCATGGGTTTTATTAGCAAAACCATCAGACTGGTCATGAAACAGCTACACTGTTTCAAGCGGAACGATCTTTCTAAAACAATCTTACTAAAACAATTTTAGGGGAAAATTCCAGACTTCCAAATTAAAGGACCAAGAGTGGGTCTAAAGGAGTGATTTTAATGAATCGGCATTCCATCTTTTCTTGGGGATAACTTTTAAACAAAGAAGCTGCATCCGACCACAAAATACTATATTCGCAGCTTTACCTTAAGAGATAAATCTACATCACTAGGGGCGAACTCTTTGCAGCTGAGATCAGGTTATGTCGCTTGCAACCAGCTTATCTCCAACACCAGCAATGGTATGATCATCTCGAAAACACCGTATGGATGGAATGGAATTTGAATGGAATTTGAATGGCATACCCAAGCAGCACTCTCTCTCTATAAATTTTTATTCCCAGACTCTTCTATCATAAAAAAACAACTCACCTCTTCTTCCTCGCTTGAGATAAACGCACTCAATTTCGTTCAATTCTCCAGAAACTTGACCTCGCTGGTTTCAGCAGCCGTTACGCTATCTTGAGCATTCCCTCCGTTCACTTGAATGCCGTTTAAAGAATCATCGGGGATGCTCATTTCGTCTCTGAGTAAGCCTCTCTCCTTAAGAATGGCCAAAATTCTGATGGTACTCGGATCGAGTCATGAGTTTTGGTGAACTAACTGAAAACTACCCAAACCTTCCCTCTCTTATCCTCGAGTTTGGCATGTACCATGCACCCCTCTCGCAATATAAACCGCAAAAGTCCAAGTAGGATTGCCCAACTTTCTTGCACAAGTCTATGCTGGTTTGGGGCCTCGGCTACCATTCCGTGTAGTAGACAATGAACCTGCTGAGAGACCCCCACTATCCCGCTGAGATACCCCCACTATCCCGATGAACGAACCACTCTCCCGACGATAGTTTGGCCGGTGCTTCGCCTCGAATGTGCTCCTTTGTTCGTGTCTATACCTCAGTACCTCCAATTCGTGCCCAGGCCTAAGCTCGGGTCGAAGCACCTGGTGGGAAACCTTTCTATGACGTAATATCTGGATGAATGCTGTTTGGCGAGAGTGTTATTGCATTTTAGCTTTCCTCAATTTGTGAATCAATATAGGTAGCTACAGTAGTAACTATCGACTAGGTAATCTCTGTAACGAAAGCCCTAGGTGAGCTACCGAGTAATTCTTGTGTACTCAGTAGCAATTAACCAGGTTTTAGGCATGTGACTCAAAGATTATCTTGGTCGAAAACATAAAATGTCATCATTTTGTGAATGACGAAGGCTTAGCTATATAAGCCACTTGTGCCTCTCCTGAGGGATTTTGTTTCTCAAATAAGCGATATTATAACGAAGAAATGGAATCATTGACGACCATTGATGATGATTCTGGTGCTCTTTAGAAGAAGGGGATTTACCGGATCAGCAAACGCTGGGGCCACAAACAGAAGCTCTAAACAAAAAGGTTTTTAAGATAGCACTAAAAGCCCCCACACTTAAGCTTATGCAGAAGCAACGTTGAGGGAGTTGGCTTTCATGAGTTTTCGGCCACCACAAGAGCTTTTAAGTGCTTGAGCACGTAAAAATAATTAGACTTATGTACTAATAAAAGGAAGGGTCTCTGGGATCAATGACACAACTTCTGGCACATTGTATATGCCACATTCAGTGGATTAGATAACCAGGAGCCAACAAAAACCGTCAGAGTTTCAAGCGAGGCAATTATGAAAGTGGAAATTGATAAAGGGGGCAAAGTTTCTAGTCCTATTGTAGAGGAGACAAAAGAACTAAAAGCGAACATCCCAGAAGCTTAATATCTTTGATATACTTCATATGGACTCATAAGAAAGCTGGGGGATGTTCGTAAGGGTTATGAAGTGCAAATCGAGCTTCGAATCTGAGTATAGGGGCGAAGACTAATCGAGCTTCGAATCGTATAGGGGCGAAGACTAATCGAAGCATCTAGTAGTTGGTTCCTGCCGAAGTCTCTCAAAACAGCTTTATGAAAATTGCACTGAACATATAGTAGTGGTATTTTTGCTGCCAAGGATATTTTGTCACCCCAAAGATCATCTGTTCTGTTTTATCTTCGTCGTGGCAACATCCTAGTCATGGATTTTAGTCTGACCATGGCACACCAACCATCGCCGTTAAGATTTTACCCTTTAACCCGCCTTTTTTCAGGTACTTTCGGAAGTCCTGAGCAGGCCTGTAAACCCTTGTAGACATTTCAAGAGAATACCTGTATACCTTGGTTTTCCACCGTTATGTAAATCGGAAAAAGACCAGAATTTTCCATTCAATATATTCTTATTCATTCAACTTCCGTATCAGGACCCCTGCTTGGGAAATGATCTTGGCTTTTAGCTCTAAAGCTTGCTTTATGGGGTACTCAGTGGCACCAGTTACTAACATTCATTACATCTTACTAGAAGCATGGTGAAACCCAAAAACTCTAAACATTAAGAGGTCAGTGATTTGGGAAAAACCGAAGACACAAACTAGCCAAAGATTCGACCTTTTGGGTAAAGACAAAACGACTTTGAATGTCATGTTTGTGTAATGTTTGACCTTAAACGGAGGCCTACCGCAGATCAGTGTGGTGTGAGAATTCGGACACAACTCTTCATCATATTTTACATATATCGAAGCGATATATTAGGATATATATTTTTTACTAATTTTAATCTGCACGGGCGGTGATTATACAAAGTTTTTGATGCCCTCAATATTTGGCTAGAAGCGTTGTAAACCATTGAGGGTGACAAAGAAAAGAACATTTGGGAATTTCTTGTATCATTCTTAAATCAACCATATGAGCTTTATTTCGGTTTATTTGAGCTGCTTGAGCTGCTTTGAGCTTATTTGAGCTTGAGCTGATTTGAGCTTGAGCTGATTTGAGCTTGAGCTTATTTGAGCTTGAGCTGAAAAGTACCACAAGGCCCTGCACAACAAATACTCATCCAGAATCATCTAGTATTCTGTTGCTCTGCCCGAAAGACGAGTCTCAAACACCCGAAGCGTCTCTTGTGCCTGGTGTAACTGGCTGACAAATATTAACCTTATATCCGGGGAAGGCCTTTTCAACCCAAAAAATACATTTTCCCAGAATCCCAAGTAGCTTCGGCTAAGCCTCACCTCTTTGGCAAACTGACTCGGATCCACAGGAGGATTTCCGTGGGAATCTTTAAGGGCCAAAAGACGGACGTTGAGCTGGACTATATTGCGTAGCAAGTGCTGGTGGGTGATGTTCAAAGAATAAGTGTGGAAAAGTTGGGCCGCATTGGCCATCACCAGAAACATGTATTTTGCAAATGAGAGTTGGCGGTAGAGTGAAGTACCGGACAGCACACCAGAAGCCCAATTTTCGATTTTGTCGAGGCTTGTTTTGACCAGCTCTGCCTGTGTTTCAAAGCCACTGCTGTTGAAACCAGTGACATGTGCAAACGACTGTAAAAGGAGAATCACCCCTTCGAGTTGGGATTCGACTTGATGGATGTGCTCTTCGTGAGTGTTAGTACACGGAAGTATGGACGCTTTGGCCAAGTCTGGGGGGAAATCTTTGGGTAGTGCTGATAATATAGGGGAGAAGCATAGTATACATGTGAGCACAACTACCGTTTCCCTCATGGCAAAGGTTTTGGGGTTTTCGGGTTTTGTTTTCTTTTATTTTTATCTTTTTCGTATTAAGATATTTACCCTTCTTATACATTGCAATAAGCTTTTTCGGTCTCTTGTTTGTTGGTTCATTGTTAAGGAATTCCGTCGGTTGTGCCGGAAAATCAATCATTCAGGTTGAAGGCTATGCAAAACTCTTGAGGTACTTTAGAGTTTTGGGAAATTTTAGCTAAACTTATTCTCAGGCTATGCTCAGAAATGAGTTGATTCATGAAATACATAAGCGTTAGACCATACACCATATCGTACAACCGTCCTTGTGTGGTAACGGCAGGAGTACCCCAACTTATATGGTATCAAGGATAATTAGAAGTAAAATGGGCATTTATGTAGAATATCCCATTATTTTATTTCACGGAAGGATCTTTTCTGTAAATCTACTAACTCCAAAACGGTCTTTTATCATCTGGCAGACACACCACGAGAAACATGACTACCATTAAGAAAGGCCAATTCTTCACATAGTATATTTCACTCTCAAAGCAGATGCCGATTCCTGTAGTCTGCACCTTTTTAAGAGTGGGTATTGATTCACATTGGTTATTCTATTTCAAGCAGGTATTGACTCATACAATATATTCTTGAAATGTATGCAAAAGGTTGATTTTCTTGCGTTTGCCAAATCCATAGCTACAATTGGAATTGAAATCAAGGCCGTGCTTATAAAACTATATCCAGCTTTAGTGGAAGCAGAGTTATTCCATTTATGAGGTAACTTCGATAATTGATGAGATTTAGTAGCCTACTGGATGAAACAGATTTGATTCTCACGACTGTTCCAAAGTGTGTTGTGTTTTGTGTTTGGTGTTTGGTGTTTGGTGTTTGGTGTTTGGTGTTTGGTGTTTGGTGTTTGGTGTTTTGTTGTATTGTTCCAGCTGAAATCTTACATTATTTGGAAACATTTGTGATAAATTCAAGACGTTAAATAGACTGTCGCAGACGGATTCACAATTTATTACTTGAGTGCAAATCAGTGAACAAAATCAGGAAAGTGTGAAATTTAGCGACATATTTTGAGCTATTTATTATATTTTAATATACTTTAACATATTTCCCATTTACTGGATGTCGATTCGGACCTGTGACAAGCTTCACTAAGAAAAATATATCCCAATATATCGATTCGATATGTAAAAAACTAGCCTATGACCAGGTGCTTCAAGATAGTGTATTTAATTCTTTTTGGTTAAATCAGTATCTCTGTGACCGATACGGCCCACTGAGGGTTGGGCGACATACATCTGCCAAGGCGACTGCGCTATTATATCCCCTCTGTGACCGATACGACCCACTGAGGGTTGGCCGATACGTGCGCACACGTCTGGCCGACATGCATCCGCCAAGGCGAGTGCGCTATTATATCCTCTCATGTTTCGTGGTTTAACCAGCACTCCTATGTCCGCCGGCCACTCCATTGTTTCGGAGTAGGCCGTGAGTAGCTATATAGTTATGCCCGCCCCCCACCATCTGTG
>JAJMAK010000086.1:0-49530 GCA_030572615.1 Metschnikowia lachancei
TGTCCAAGTATACGACAGTGAACCAATCCTCATTCCTATGATCAGATTACGGCTCAGCCAATTTGGGATTATATGCAGGTTATTATGATTTTGGAAAGTGGTCCTTTTCAACAATAATTATCACGAATAACGTTCCTGAAGGCTTCAAAAATAGAATTTTAGTCATTATTAATCAACATTAGATGTTAGAGGTTTATTCAGCAAAAAAATAATAAACTGATTTTGGGGCGGTTTCTAAACTTTTCGCAAAGCTGAAAGAACATGTGTATTTAATTAAATTACCGTAAAATTTAAAACGCAATTTTTAAGGCATTCCGACCATTTTTTAGATTTTTTAAGTCGGAAGAAATATACTCCTTATACAAAAGTATCTAGCATAATAAGTCAAATTCCCGAAAAAAGTCTTCATGGCTTATTCGCCATTAGGTTTTGGAAGCGATCGCCTTAAATGTATATACACGATAGTTGAATAAAATCGCTTGTAATTAATTCATTCATATAAGATGCTTTTACTGTAGATTGAAGTGCGTGATGCTTTTCATGCACCTCAAGTTTTTCTTCGGAGTTAACACGAAAGCGTACATGTCATTTTCTCAACACCCAACTTATTTGTTTTCACTTTTATTCTACGTAATATGAATCCCTTTTATGCCCACCAATCCCGAAGTTCTGGTTCAGATGTAACAAATTTTGCATGTTAATGATGCACAGAATACGTACGAAACATAGATTTGCTACTCACGAGACACAGGTGACATACTTCACCATTAGACATCATCGCACTTTTCTGAACAGTTTCATGGAATGATGCGTTAGAGCTAGGTAATCATACAACGCCTTTTGCTATATGTATTATTTGGGTGTATGTATAAGGCGATCCTGTTCTACATAACATCATTATTTTTGAATAATTAACCAGACGTTTCTGTGGAATTTGTTCAATATAACATTGCTCTGGGCTTACCCAGTAATATACCCACAACTTTATTACTGTCATGGCCCTGGCCCATTGAGGTGAGTCTACTGTATAGGTCTATCTGCTCGTACTAGGCCGATCTGAGTTGGCCGATGTAAACTAATTATTATCCTCTTCGTCTCGGTGTTTACCCCGCACTCTCAATGTCTTTTGGCTGCTTCCATTAGCGTGCCGTGATGCGTTACATAATCCGTCCTTCGTCCTTCTGGCCAAAGGGATATATTCACTCAGAATATCTTTAAAGGGCAGCTTCAGACATCAATTTCTTTGAAATCATTGGATAATATCAGACCAATTAAAGAAAATATTAGTGCTCATTCTTCCTACGCACTTCAGAACCCATTTCAGTCAACTATGTGGCTAGAAGATATGGGAAAGACTCATTTGTTTGAATGCCATCTTAGAGACAGAAAATACGAATTTATCACGGCTGTCATAGCAATGATGACGTGATGATGATGACGCTTTTCTATAACTGCAAAGATATTAGCTTTAGAGCAGCACCGTGACTTACAAATCATGTGGGCAATATACTGGTTTGGTTTCTATTTACAAAGAAAGTCATCAACCCTCCTCCTCAAAATGGCGTGGGAAATATAAACAAGAATTTACCAGAAACTCTTAACCCACGTACTTATAAGCCCCAAAGCTAGTGAACATGCGTTAAAACGCTTTTAAAACTTTCCAAAAAGACCATAGCTATATTTTGATATCTAGCTCTTATCATATGTGTCGAAGATAGTACCGCACAACACTATCAACTAAGACAAGACTTATCCTTGTCTAAGAATTCTGTTTTGCTTATCACCCACAGGAAAAGGCCTTATATTAACATGTAACCATTCACATGAACCCTAACATAAGCAATGGCACAGCCGTCTTGCAGATTCTAGTATTGCGCCCGTCTTAAAGCTCCCGGAACTTTATACTTATATTTTCCAACTCTTGGTTCTGATTGTTTCCGAGTCAAGATACTCTTCAAAAATCACATGCACATTCCCAACACAATCAGTAGAGTTTCAGAAGCCCTGGTTTATGCCGTCAAAGAAAAAGTTGGGGAACTCGTCAAGTTGGTCCAATGCCATGGTTCCAACTTCGTTGAACCCAAACCCAACCCCAAAAAAATCATCTCCAGGTGTATTTTGTGAAGTGTGGCCGTCCCTGAGCGTCCCATGATTGGAGATTGGAGAATGAGAATGAAGCAGAGGCGATGTTTGCGATGCAGGTGTGCCATCGGTAGGGAACGGCGACTTGGACTCGAAGAGAATGGGAATGGATTTCTTCAATGTCTCGACATTTCCGAAAAGCTCGGGGAACAACTTGCGGGGAGCTTCGAATGACACCTTGACCTTTTCGTTTTTCGATATGATTTCTATGCCTGTGCTCCTCTCGAAAATGTTTATCGCGATATTGGTCACCGATTGCACCAACACCTGGACTAACAACGACATGTCAACCTTGAACGAACGGAAACTATCCGGAGGGAGTCTTCTGCTGAACCAAGTGTCACACATCTCGATTATAAGAAGAATGTCACCGTGCGCATCTGGAGACTTGGGGTCCGACATGCACGCTGCCAGAAGATGGAGAACAGAAATGACGGGGAAATACGTGATCCACAAAGAAGGGGCTTTTCCAGGCCCGTAAGCGTGGAAGCTTTTGAGGAGGTGCATGATGGTTCTGGCACTATTGAGTGACAAGTTTTTGTACGTCTGCAACAAGTCAACGTTCACACCAGGAAAAGCAAACATCATGGGAAGACGATTGATCGACATCATGTTGACGAAAAAGGTCAAAAGCGTGGTGAGGCGGTGTTCATCGGCAATGTTGTACAAGCACGTGACGGGTTTGAAACCTGGCTCATTGAAGAAATACGGCCGGTGGCCTGGCGGAAGCGTGGCAAGCAAGTTAAACAGTTTGGCGTTGAGGTGGTCTACATTTCGTTGGAGCGCTGCAAACGTTTTTGTATCTGCAGAGGCGGAAAAGAGCCGGGTATAAGTTTCCAAGCGAATCTCAAAGATCATATCATAGGTATTCAAAAATGGAACCGGGTACGCGGCGTGATTGATTCCATGTTCTGAGACTCCATGGCGGAGCTCTTCACTGGTGTCATTGTAATTGATGCACGGGGGCTTGCCACTTCTGAAGCAAATTTCCATGTCAAAGTAACAGATTACTCGCCACACAAGAAGCTTTGTTTGAAACTGTTCAGGGGTGCAGTTTCGGTAGGTTTCTATTCGGTGTAACCCCATATCAAGAGCCTTTCTTACACCTTGGTTAAGAACCATGTGAGTGACTTCTGGTGGGTCACAACATTTTGCAAAGAAAATGGCAAAGAAGATGATGGCCTTGACGGTATCTAGCCCCTGGCCCGTGATGCTGAGCTGGTAGTAATAGCCCATACCCACCTCAAGAAGCTGGGTACGCAAAGCACTCATATCTTGTGGGTTAAGGTCAGATATGGGGGTTGTATTGGTGTAGTTGTCGGGGTCACGTGACGCGTCGTCAAACAACGTTTCCATGGCGTCACTGAGGCAGATTAAAATGCCCAGCAAAAGCTTAAAGAGCTCAATCAACGAGAGGTTGCGTTTGCTAGGGTTGCTGGAACTATAGTATTTGGCAAGGTACCCCTGGATTTCTTCCGCCAGGCATAATATCTGGACTGCATTGAAGGAGTTCTGGTATTTCTCCACCAATTCAACCATGGCATTCTTTTTTTTTGGGAGAGGAGAACTCATGAGATCGAGATAGTTGTTGCGGTTGTATCCCTTCAGTGCAAAGCACAACTTGACAAATCGTTTGGTTTTATTTTCAAAAACGAATGGTAGGTTGGTTAACGGCACCAACAAGTGGGCGTTTTCCGGCGAAAGGTGGTTTTTCATCCACGATAAGCTGCTTTTGGAGAGAATCGAGAAGAACGAATGGTTACCGAGGTAGATTTCATTCTGTTTTCCCGAGTTGTTGGAGAGGTCAGACCCCCCACATGACGGAGACGCACAATTATTGTTGTCATCGTTGGAATTGAGCCCGCTGGCCTCGTCATCATCCTCCGACCCGGAAGATTGAGACCCCGAGCTTTGCGTTTGCTTGGCAAAGCCCAGAGAATGCGCCTGTGCTCCAGGAATCACCGTGACCAAAGATTGGATCATGGCTTCAAGGCGATCTAGGCGAGAATTCATCCCCGAAACGTCCTCGTTCAGCTTCGAGGAGCGGGGTTTTTTGGGGGTGGTTTTGGTGGGTTTTTCATCGTAGATACATTGCGCTTCTTGAGAAATCACACAATTCATACATCGTGGAGCCCCGTCACATTTGATTTTCTTCTTTCTGCAATTATTGCAGGCGACCCGGATGCGCTTTTTCTGTGCGTGCTTAGATATGCGATGCTCAGGGCCTGGAAACTGAGACATGGTGGTGGGGGGTGTTTTGTGATGGACCAGGTGGACCAGGTTTTGCTTAGGATGGGAAATCACAAATGCCAGTGTGAAGATTGTAGAGGAAGAAGTGACGAAAAAGGATACTCTATTCTCCTCTATTTGTTGGTGAAAGTAGAGTAGCCAATTTTTTTAAATTCTTTTCCTAATGCATGGCCTGGGGCACTTGTCCTAGTGGGACTGTATGAACTACGCCAAACAGGCCCAGAGGCCACCTCACGCGGACATTCTGAAGCGGAGATAAGGCGCACAGGAGTTACTAGAATGGGGAGATGATTTATGGGACTGTGAGTTACCATGACAACCAGGGGGGAGGAAAAGGGGGGTGACGGGGAAATAAAATAATTTTGGGTTTGCGGATGTTCTCGTTTCTTGCTTTTGTTTGTTTATGTTTGTTTTTGGATATTTTTATGAAGTTTTGCTCTTTTTTTTTTGCTGGTTTGGCTACGTTGTATGGGTCAACGTCTCGGTTAGACGGAGGCGGAGGCGGAGAATGAGATATGGCGCGCGGCGCGGCACCGGATCTGTGAAAAGTTCCGAGTTGCCGAAAAGCTCTGAGTTGCCGAGTTTATTAGCGCAGAAAGTGTGCATTAATTATGGCACTTAATCGCGAAGGTTCCACTTAATAGCGAAGGTTCCGTTATAGAATTGACTGGTGCGGTGACTCATTTTATGAAAGGTTTCAAGACATGGGTGATTTTAACTACCTATGAAGTATTTGTATTTTGAATGGTTTGGCCAGAACGTCTCGAGAATATATTTGAGATATTCTGTTGCTAGACTTAAATAAGCTTGACCTTTCTAACTACTCGCGGACCTCGTCCACTCACCACTATCCGGCGTGCCTACTACGGGATTGGGACAGGCAGGCAGGCTAAAGGTGTCTAGCTACTTCCTCACAAGAATAAAGAGTGTTGACATATCCTTTCCTAAGTACCCACCCATCTCCGCACCCTAGCGGGTGTGTCTGGACGTGCCAAGAACTAAAACGAAGGTAGCAACGTTGAGAACGGCAAGCACTATCAAAACCAATTTAGGTTTCGCAACTGTTCATTGGCGGTAAGTAGTGGGGGCAAGTAGTGGGGTCAAGCAATGGTGGTTAAATTTTGTACACGCACTATAGATGTCTTCTGGATGTGTGGCAGACCCACCTGCTACATGCAAAGATGTTATGGAAAACCATTCAGAAATGTATTGGTATCATTGGGGTGGATGTGTGATGCAAAACTAAAAAGATGGAGCCAGCAAAATCCTTATGTCGTCCCCATGGGAACTTGTGAAGCCTTTTCCAAAACTTTTCCAAGGGACGTTTCTTAACTTCCGAACAGATGGTCAAAAGATGCTGCGGCAATATCGATGGAAGATCTTCTTATTTTTTCTTTCTCAACAATCTGGGGGAGGAACAACATGAGTTGTCCTCGATAGCAGGATCTCTGTCATATAAGAAGAGCAGCTTTTCATAGACCGGTATCATGGGTGCCACTTTCTCCCGGGGTATAAAGAATGTTTTTTTCCGGTGATGTGACGGTCTAATCGAGATAGCTGGAAAAAATCTCCCGAAATCTCCCACGTAGGTTGACTCACTGAACCCCTTGAGCTTATACCATCAGCGTTGACCTTTTTATTATTTGATATGACAAGTTTCGGTTCTTCCTCTTTTTGGGTAATGGCCGGAAACTATATAACACTTGACGGTGAAGACAACTAGAACAGCCCGAAAACAGCCTACAACAACTACATGCCGCCGAACCAGAGTATGACCGAAGGTAATGATGACCAGGGTGTGTGGGGTATGGCGATCATGCAGGCTGTAGAGCGGAACTTCACTAACCCAACTGATCACTTGTGGCTCTATATGATCCAGGCCACATTTAACTCGACAAGTAATCGTTGGGATACCACTACGTGCAATGGTGGGCTCCGGTGGCACAATTTCCCCTGGAATATTGGTTACAGCTATAAGAACTCCATTGCTAATGGATGTCTCTTCCATATCGCTGCGCGTCTATACAGATACACGGGTGAACAGCTCTGCTATGATGTGGCCGAGAAGGTGTATGACTGGATGTGGAATGTTGGCTTCTTTGTCCAAAAACCCGAAAAATTTATCATCTATGACGGTGCTACTGACACCGATAACTGTACTGTTTTAACCATCCACAAGTGGTCGTATACTTACGGAATTTTCATGGCGGGCTCTGCGTACTTGTATAACGCCACCGGCGACGCTAAATGGAAAACTGCCACCACCGAGTTTGTGCAAGTATCGTCTTATTTCTTCAACAATTCTATCATGACCGAGACCACGTGTGCAACGAGTAACCAGTGTAATAATGACCAGCGTTCTTTCCGGTCGTTATTCTCACGGTGTCTCAGTATGACCGCGGCGTTAGTCGCCGACACTTACAACCAGATTGTTAACAACTGGTTGATTCCCAGGACCAAGACGGCCACACAACCATGTTCCGGCAGTAGCGATAAAGTCACATGTGGAGAAAACTGGTCCATTAATGGATGGGACACCAAGTACGGACTTGGTGAACAGATGTCGGCGTTGGAGTGCATCATGTCGCTCATAACCACCCAACACGACCCATTGGCCCCACAGACGGGTGGGTCTTCGGAAGGTGGTGATATTACTGCAGGAAACAAAAAAAAATTTAGCACGAATACCAACGAGTTTACCGTCAATACTGCTGACAGAGCTGGGGCTGCAGTGGCGACAGTGGTTATATTGGGCACCATCTTGGGAGGCCTGGTGTGGATGTTGCTCTAAGAGTGTGCTTTGAAGCAAGTGAGTTTATGCTTTCAATGATGAAAGCTAATCGTTACTATCTTAATTAAGATTGTAGTAACTTCCCACAGGAATTTCACTTGCGTTGCGATTCTAAATGAGATGTTCCAATTCTGAGGGGGTATTCACGACTTCCATCTATTTTTCCAAATAAAATTTGGTCCCATTGATTGCTCTGACATTCTGCTAGGTAGCAGTGTCCGTAAGCCGGATAAATATTCCAAACCCCCGTTTGTGTGGCTTGAATCAACACGACTCTCCATATGTCTCGGGCTTCCGGATACAGACCGGGGAAACTGAAGTGTGGGGTAAAAAGAGACAAGACAGCGTGATCGCTCGTTCAAGTAGGATGACTAATGTCGGCCTAGTATGAGCAGATGGACCCACGTCAAAAGCCAGGGCCTGACAAGTTTCTGGGACTAAAATCTGTTCAGGAAGTACTGAAAAACTTGCACCCCAGAAAACGCACACGTCGAAAAAAATCACGGAAAAAAATCACGGAAAGGAAGTTCTATTTTTGTCAATGACTTGGTATTCAAATCTCATTATATGAGAACATCTTAGTGGGAGTTTCAGTGCTGATTTCGGCCGGTCTCTGATTTTGGGTCCTCTCTACTAAGATCCACACTTAGAAAGATGAGTGGGGGAATAGATCATTCATGAAGCAATGTGAGAAGTCACTTTTGGAAATTTTCGTGGGCAGATTCAACGTGGAATTCAGCCTAATGTTCTGCTTGTTTACCAATTGCTTTTTCAAAATAAGTACTACCAAATATTCTTTCACAAACCAACACAGCTAAATAGCCCGCTTTTTGTTGGTGGATATTTGAAATAATTCACTGGATTTTGCTTCCCACACACCGAATTTTGGACCTTATGAACTAAAGTTTCCAGAGTCCTCCTACAAACCTCGATGTTGTCTATATGTCTTTCTTTTCATGGAAGAAGTCATATCAAATATTCACGTCTTGCTTGTTGGGCATCCAAAGGTAGTAAATCTAATCTGGAATGGTCAGATCCGGTCTGGACACGAATTAAAGGGCCCGTCGGTCCGATGACTCGCTAGGAGGAATACGCCAGAATTCGCTATCTATACTGAACTAAATATTAGATGGGATATATATCTAGATGGGATATATATCTAGATGGGATATATATCGAGATGTGAGCCCATTCACAAAGGTGGAAGACCTGCTGTAAGGCCGTGTGCATGTAATGCCTATATCATTGATGTCACAGCTTCCAACGATCGTCCGAACACTAGGCATATATATACGGGACATAAGTAGCGGCATCACTGTAGTTCAAAAATCTTTCAAATGCGTCTTGACTGGTAGCTGTAGACCGCCCGTGACTGTGGTGCAATTTTATGGGAGTGGTGTCTGATAATCAACAGTCTCATAGAGTGAAAGGCCCATATTCCATTCATCCAATCAAAAAGACAAACAAAAGGCAAAAAGCAACCCAAAAAGACAAACTTCCCCAAATGGAGGCCTCAAAACTTTAAGAATCTCCCTGATTACTCCCTAACTTCTAAAGCCCAGAACTGTGGGCCAATAAACTTTCTCCAATTAGTACTATACTCGTCACGTGTCACAACCAGACTGTCTCGTCTCGTCTCATCTAGCTCATGGACATATTTGTTACGACCATAGATCCCAGGTGAGAGCCCCTTCAAATATAAAACTTATACTGAGAACTAAATATTGTAAATTCCATTTCTCACCTAACTTATATAACATTCCTAATTCTTGCCTCCCAGCTAGTGGGTGCAAATCGTTTGGGAGGAATGTCCTGCTTAAGATGATCCTGCGCAATATTATCCTGCGCAATATTATCCTGCCCAGTGCCCACTATGGTCCTGCATCCACCGTCGCACATGAGCGACCACCGTTGTGAATCTTTCACCGGTCGAAACCATCTTCAAACTTTATCAGCAACGCTATTAACGTCAATATCGCCGATTTCTTTCGTTTAGCCACCTCTTGCAAAACATGGTCATTCGGAAACCAATCTTTGCCAACAAGGAAGATGCAAATGCCCGCGAGGCCTTGGTCCTTTACGAGGCCAAGCAGTATAAAAAAGCGTTGAAGTTGGTTGACCAGAACTTAAAGAAAAGCTCGTCCCATTCGGAATCCTTGGCGTTGAAGGGATGTATCAACTACCAGTTGGGCCACAAAGCCGACGCCGAGGCTTATATCGTCAAAGCGTTGAAAAAAGGCTCGTCAAATTACTTGGTCAATCATTTGGCCGGCATTTATTACCGTGGCATTGAAAACTATGCCGAGGCTGCGAAATGGTATAAGGCTGCCGTGGACAACGGGTCACAAAACACCCCTATTTTGCGTGACTTGGCGCTTCTTCAGTCTCAAATGAGGGACTTTAAAGGTTTGCGTGAGTCCAGGGTCAAATTCTTGGAAAGCCAGCCTGGTTACAGAGCTAACTGGACTGCTGTGGCTGTAGCACATCACCTCAACAAGGATTATGACTCGGCCGTGTCCACATTGAGCAAGATCGAGGGCATCATTAAGGAGCATTTACAGGAACAGGATCGCTACGAACAAAGTGAGTGTGTGCTCTACAAAAACCTGATTATTGCTGAATCCGGCAACTTTGGCCGTGCATTGCAAGAGCTCGAAGCGGACCAGCCAGAAATCCGTGACAACGTGTCGTTTCTTGAGTACAAGGCGAAATACTTGTTGCTTTTGGGTAAACACAAGGACGCCTCGGTGGTATACCGCCAGTTGATTCAAATCAACCCCGATAACCAATCCTACTACTACCTTCTTGAGACGGCTTTGCTGACCCCCAGCGAATCGCCAGAAGTCCGGTTAAAATTGTACGATAAGCTTGCTTCGTTCTACCCCCGCTCCGACCCACCACAATTCATCCCGCTCACCTTCTTGCCCGCTGCCCACCCGCAATTCCGTGAGCGTGTCAAGGCGTATATTGTGTCACAGTTGAAGAGAGGTGTGCCGGCAACTTTTGTCAACGTCAAGCCTTTATACAAGAACAAGGCCAAGATTGCCGTTATTGAGTCGGTCATCAACGACTTTGCCGCCTCGGAAATCCCATCTTTACCCCCTCCTGTATTTGTATGGACCTCATACTTCTTGGCCCAACATTACCTCTACCTTGGAGATTTGACCCACGCCACTCGCCACATCGATGCTGCTTTGGATCATTCGCCCACCTTGGTCGAGCTTTATATCCTCAAGGCTCGTATTGTCAAGCACACTGGCGATGTTCAAAAAGCCAGTGATATCATGCAAGAGGGAAGAGCCTTGGACTTGCAAGATCGTTTCATCAACACCAAGGCCACCAAGTACTTAATGAGAGCCAACAAAGTCGAGGAAGCCATCGACTGTGTGTCTCTCTTCACCAAGTTGGACGACGGTGCCATCAACGGACTCAAAGACTTGCACATTATGCAAGCTAATTGGGTGTTGATTGAAAGTGCAGAAGCTTACTATCGACTCTACCAGGACAAGATCAAAGAAGTTGCAACCTTGGCCGAAACCCCGGAAGAAGCCGCTAAAGAAGCAGAGATTGCTGCTTTCTACCGTGGTTTGGCGTTAAAGAGATTCACTGCCGTCATCAACGTGTTCAAAATTTTTGTGACCGACCAGTTTGACTATCACTCCTACTGCATGAGAAGAGGCACGCCTCGTGATTACATAGACATGTTGAAGTGGGAAGATCAGATTCACTCCACACCTATCTATGTCCGTGCTGTCAAAGGTTTGGTGAAGATGTACCAGGAGATCGCAGACGAGCAACCAGATGTCGATGACGACAAGAACAAGAAAAAGAAGCCCAAAAAGGGCAAACCTTTAAACAAGAAGTTGAATGATTGGGCCGCCAAGGTCGAGTCGGAGAAAGATGATGATGATGCATTTGGCCAGAAGGCTTTGGCTTCTATAAAAGAGGACGGTAAAATTCCCACTGAAATTGAAGCTTTCGTCAAGCAATTGACCATAGAGGCTGACAAATACAAGATTACGTGGGACTTGGCTTACGATCTTTACAAGAAGGAATCGAAGTATATTTTGGCATTACAAGCATTGAGAAACTGGGTCAAGATTGTGGACCCCAACGACTTGAAACTCAAGGCCGTAGGTGAACGAGTACTTGACTTGAAAACCGCTTTAGAAAGCGATACCAGCGCCAACCCAGCCATTGTCAAGGTTGGCCAGAAGGGAATCGAAAGCGCTTTCCCACAACTCAAAGACGGTACTGAAAAGTTTAAAGAATTATACTCCAACTGAGTACGCTTCGCACTCATATAGATATGTATTTGTGAATATTTGTTCAGCTATGAATTGATCCAGGACTCCACCTGCGATCTTGCCACGCCCGATGCTAAGTTAAGTGTTTGTTGGCCCATGGGGAAGTAGCTGACCGTATACCAGATCGCACTTATTAGCTGAATGGCAGCGAAAAGAATTGAAAGGAAAGTCGACCTCAACGACAAAGTCGAAATCAAAGTCATGAAGATACTAGTCACGAATGTTATGGTGAAAAGAATTCTTGTAGATGAAAACAAGTGAAGCATGTAAGGCTGGAAACCTTGCAACACGCCGAAACTCACCAAGAAGAATATCGAACCTAAAGACCAAAGTAGGGCGAATTTCCTTGGTTTAAGTGATAACACAGGGAAGAGGAAGATACATATAAGGTAGCACGATACCGACCCGGCAAACGTAAGGCCGAAAATAAGCATGCGGTCCCACCGCGAGAGTTCCAACATCCCTGGTTCGGCTGTCACGTAGTTATCATCATCTTCAAGGTAAATGCTTTGTGACCGAAATGGGTTCAACTTTTGAAGCTTTGTTTTAAGCAGATTCTCCTGAACGGGATTTTGCGTCACTGGCGGAGGCAACGGAGCTCCGTCATCATTTCCACGGGAATTTGAAGATTTGAATGGTTTAAAGAAACTCATGGTAATTGCGTTTGATTTGTGTTTTGTGGTAATTCCGAAGTGTGTTGCCTGTGGTTATGTAATACTAAGTCACTTTGTGCTTTTGTGAATTGTTGATCAATGTTGATGGTGTAAATTTTGTTTTCGTAGTTCTTTGGATTTTCTAAAAGCGACTGTCTTTGAACTTTGAAATACAAGATGTCTCAATTATATAAGTATTTGGTGCTTTGAATAAAATCCGTGTTAAAATGTGGTCCAAGTACGGGTGAGCTAACGTGGCATCTGGCCGTTTGGTGGCACCACGGTGCGAACCACGGCATCAATCATGTTACAGAAACGACCATCCAGGCTATGCGCGATAACTGGGGTCCACCTTCTTCACTTCCGGAGCAGGGAGCGCTGTACAATACTTACATTGCCAATAAAGAAAAAATAAAAGGGAATGCAATTTAAAATAAGACGGGCACAAGAGCGGTATTTATATTTCAACCTTACCGGGTGCAACCGGGTAAAAAGATCACGCAAACACGGGTAATCCCGGAGGCTGCAAAAGCGGGGTCACCATCAAAGGAGGATTTCTGATTTACAGTCAGAGCCACCCGTCTCGCGCCCCAGCCTGGAGAGGCTTTGGGGTACGACTCGCTTTTTTTTTTTTTTTGGCCCTAGATTTGGTGCCGCGACGTTCACCTAGCGTAGTACAGGCCCCCTCCAGAATTCACAGAAACCACGGCACTCTCTCCAGCAGGTCACCAGCAGATTTTATATCCATTGACAATTCTTCAAAACAAAAACAACACCCTAGAACTCAGAGTCAAATCTTATCTGCTCTCCTAGCTATACATATTCACTCAACATCAGAGAAACAAGTATCCTCCCTCCGAAAACATGTCTGTTGAATTCTGCAAAACTTACTCACAGCTCATAAACTTATCCTCGGATGCTTCGCCCGACACTTTCTACTCCACCGAAAATTACAACCAGTTGAACTCATTGGGTCCCACGTTACCAAAACTCGAATATGCATTCCCCAAGAGCAAGAGCTCTGCTGTTTCAGATGCGGTTGTCGATATCCAGTTGAAATCAATCCGCCCCCCTTATAAGTTTTCTACAACTTTGGTAAAAGTGCAAACGGCCCAGTCGATTTATAAGGTGAAAGAGCAAGTGATTGCGTCCGTGGAAACTTTAAAACAGACAGGTGTTGCGCCATCGAATCTTAAATTCATGATAAAATCAAAAGTTCTTACGGACACCACGTCTGTTGCTTCGTTGGTTCAAGACGCCACTGCAGATCTAACCATCACGGTGATGGTTTCTGCGCCAGCGCCAAAAAGCACCGCCCAGGAACCTGTCACTACCACTGATGAAGACCCTACGGAATCGGTGCCTCTTGCTCTTTCAGAAGAAACCTGGAATAAGATCCATGCTCTTTTGGTTGCGGATGTGGGGTCGGCCAACGGCAAGGTTTTCCTTGAAAAATTTAAATCGATTGTATAGTTTATATTTTCTGCTACCTAACTTGTGGTATATGTATATATGCATTGGTTCATTCGGAGGTGTAATTTCATTCTCTTTGGTGATGTTTGTGAGTCTTGTCCCACACCTTTATTTCGTCCACCACCTCTTCACTATAAGTTCATTGAGTGAATGGCCCTCTCTTCTGCCGGCCCTTGCTTCATACACGTAATAAGCGGCGACTCCTACGGAAACCGCGATGATAGGGTCTGCAACACGCGAAATGAGATATTTATATTGCATTTTTCGATCGAAGTTGGATATGGTTCCAATACGATGATTTGTTCTAGCGTATATTGCTGGGGGCAGGACAGTGGTGGAGCGCGCGAAGGCCAAAGAATCAAGGATTTACTTTAAAGACAATCGCGCGTGTCTTTTGTAAGCCCCAAAATAGTGTGTAAATCCCAGCCAAGTAGAATTTGAAGTGTAGCTGTAAAATGGTCGAAGTGCGCTTGTTTTAGTTTTGTTTTCCCTTTTTCGCAAACTTCTTTTTCATTATACCGCTAATGTGTTTGTTCCATGCGACCCCGCTCATTATGGACCTGTTGAAGCCATACACATCATGAATGTCATCTTCAAACACGGTTCCTGATTTTGCCAAAGCGTCTCTCTCTGATTCGCTTATTTCGGCACCCAAGACACCTGACTTCTTGTGTTGGAGCTTATTCCTCTGGTACGCTACGAATTCTCTGCACTTGTTGATTTCATCTTGTGAGAGAAAGCCGTAGCCGTATCCACCTATCTTTTTGAAGCACAAATCGATCAACAAGTTTGGATCGGTGATTCTTTTGGGATAGTTCTGGATGAACTGGAACAACTCAATCTGATCCGCCTCGAAGTTGTCTTCGGCGTTCTTCGTGTCTCTACTACCCTGAAAGCTGGGGTCATCGAGGCATAAGCGACAAAGAGTGAGTGATATGCGGAAAATGGTCTTAGAACCTTCGTACCAGATGATATCCCATATGCGTAAGACACTTTCGATGGGAAGGACGCCAATGAACACGGACATGAACCACGATGAAGTCACAAGGGTTAGAGGAGGGAGACGCGTAAGAATTTTATCATCCTTTAAAATGGAACCATCGTAGGTTCGGCCGATGATGGACCAGAGCTTGGGAATATATTCCTTGATACACATCATCAACACACCCTGGTCTGTATGGACACCCTCAAGGTTTGCCGAGTGAACCTTGGGGATGATTCTCTCGGTCATAATCACAAGCATCCAGAACGCACGTTCTTCCGACATGAAGAGAAGCAAGAGTCCGGCGATGAAATTAAGTGATTGGCAGTATCCTATTTGAGGCAGGTAATGGGCGAATGCCGTGAGCACACGGCGCAAGCTGGATATCATTTCGGGTTCTGCAGCCTCGGTATCTGAGGCTGAATCCAGAGCGGTATCCGGCCGGAAATGGATGTTATCTGGGAATGTGCGGTGCAAGTCACGCTCAATAACCTCGGTATCTTTATTGCGGACGCCCTTGGTATCGTTAACGATCTTGTGGTAGATACCGATATTTTTATTGAGTCGTTCATTTCCGCCAGCGTAAAAGAACCACGCGTTACCTCGCCACTGTGGTGGGATACCTCTGCGAACAAGTTTCTTGATTTTATCAGACTTTGGCGGGAACCGGTCAGGCATCGTATTGTTGTATGTTTGACTCGATAGACCGTGATTTTTCATTTGGAGCACCCATTTCTTTTGTTGCGAGGCCAAGTGCGGCAGGTATTTCTCAAACCACTTGTTATAGGAAGCCACCGTGGACCCAAACATGGTGGAAGTTTTGCGGAATCCGTAGACATCGCTATCGCTATCCAAGATGGCCGGAAGCGTGTGATCGTTGACTTCGAATGCAACAGGACCCGCCCGCGAGTCCAGCAGGCTGGCGGAAATCTTGCTGTCACGGCCGGATGGCGGCAACAGCGCCGAGAGTGAAGTAGACATCGATGCAGAAACGTGGGATTCGTCGGGCGAAGCAATGGGAGAAGCAATGGGCGAGAGGTCCGCCGGGAGAAGGGGAGCTTGGAGCGGGTTTGCGGACTCGGAAGACTCGGCAAGCGAGGCTACATCAATGGTTGTTTCGAGGTCATAAAAGTCGAGAAACAGGTAGTTGTGTGAGCATGCAGACTCCAGTCGTTGGTGAGACCTGGGAGTAAGAAGGATGTGGCTTTTTGGGCGGCCAGAAGTCATTTAAAGGTTGGAGGAGAAGAAACGTGATCGGGTGGGCGGTTAAATGACAATGCAATGGGCGAAACTTTCATGCGACAAGCGAACAAGGGAGTTTCGATTAAAAAAAAAAAGTTAAATAAATAAGAAAAAGAAACCCAAAGCTGGAACCTTCAAAAGTGTAGGAAAGCTATATCAAGATGGACAAAGCGGTAAATTTGTGTAGATCAATGGACAGGTGTAAAATGATACGAAGGTATGGAAAAGTTCAAGGGTTTAAAATGTCTGAGGGTGCTTGCCAAGGACAGAAAAATAAAATCGACTAGACTCAATCAAATTATATGAAAGCAAAACTGGCGAACTTGAAGGGTGTTCAGATTATATACATGTATTCCAGTTGATCTTTCGATGGAACAGAATAAGAAAAAAAAAAAAAAAAAAGAAAACAGGTGATGGATATGGATTTTGCTGGCAGTGTTCTTGGGTTAATGTTTTTGAAAATTGCACCCCGTGGTTTGCTTGGGTGTGCCGATCTGGCTTGTCGAGCATGCTTTGTTTGGCGAGGGGCCAGAAATGTGCGTGTACCTTAACGGGAGGCCGCTGCCCAAAAGATTGAAAAAGTGCGAGTGAGCGGAGTCGCGTAGTCTACGGAAATGAAGTTCAATCAAATTAGGGATATTCTAGGGATATTCTAGGGATACTCTAGGGATATTCTAGGGATAAATTTAGGGATAAATCTGGCGATATCTCTAGATAAAGAGGTATAAGGGAGAATTGAATTGGCTTTTTGAAAGATATCTCCCAGAGGAGAGGAGTCCTTGCAGCTTAACTTTTTGCTAAGCACACGCACAGCGTGTATTACGTAATGTACTTTGAAAAAAATCTTGTTTCCGCGAAAGACGTCTCGAAGAGGAAAATCTGCCAACCACTTAAGCGCGTTGCGGGTGCAAAATTGCTACAGGGCTTCTATACTGGTGTAATCGGGCAATGGGTGAGGTGTAAAGGCAGGATTAAATTTCAACGAGTGGTGAGAGCTATGTAATTTCCAATAAGGATATAGGGAATTTGAGAGCAAAATGAAAAGGAACTTAATTATGAGCAACATAATTAAGGAACATATTAAGGAACAAAATTAAGGAACAAAATTAAGGAAGAAAGTGAAGAAGAACAAAGTGAAGAAGTGCACAATTAAGAGGAATTACGATATCTGGATACATCCTCCAGGAAGTCACTATACCTAGTATGACTACCATATATCGCGCGCAACTAACCGTCAAAACTAATCCAAATATACTGGTTTCTTCTTCTTTCTGGGCTTTATTTCTTGAGCGGAGCTTATATTTATAGAAAGATGTTTGTGGTTTGTCACTTGGTGGTTTGATATTCTCGTGTTTTGGAATGAAACATGGACGATTTTCTGCGGATGTAAGCTGCTTATTTGGTTTACTTAATGTTGACTGTTTGTTCAATTAAAAGGTCTTCAAGGACCGAGGAAGAATCTGTTGGTGATTCAATTTTGCCGTATTAAAATTATAAGTTAATCCAACAAATATTGTTTTTTGAAGTCACATGAATATTAAACCGTAGCTCTAGTAGAATGTACATGTAGATGCTCACCAGCCTGGTGTGTATCGTTATAACGGGGTGAGCTACATGGGCCAGTCTTGGGTGGAACCAACCGCTCGTATATCCAACGATGTGAATTAAATTAATATTCTTAATGGATTAGATTCATCAAATGCTTAAACTTTTTTTTCTTATCAACATTTTCAAAACTTTATAGTAATTGACCAATGTTTTCAAATTTTTTAATTTAATATATTATCTCAAGAAGAACTGAAAAACAAAATTTTAGCACAAACAATCTATATGACCACAAACAAATAAAGATTGATGCATGACGAAAAATTCCAAACAACATCAAATAAACATAAGTTTGAAATAAATGATTTGGTTTTCTTGCATTTACCTTAAGCGATGCCTGCTGTGTGTTTTTCTGGGGGCACTCAGGCGTAAATCTGGCTGCGACCACGGTATGTAAAATGCAATAAGGAAATTTGCCCAAATATTTTTGGATATATTCAAATACACTTGGTGTTTACTTGAGAAAAACACACTCGAAAAATTTAATAATGGATATCAGTGAATGTCTTATTAAAAAGAACAATATCACCTAAAAAGATACTTATCAGACCAATGCTGGAGCCTAATTGAGCCTGACATATGACTAAGGCCACAAGCGTAGACACTACAAATAATAGTGACATACGTCGAAATGACACACGTAGGGGCTTCCTGAAAAGGAATTCTAAGAACTAAACAAATCAGCTTTTGATAAAATATATCATCGGCGTTATATAGTTTATGTTGTCGCAGATTTCAGAAATATCTAAGTTTAGTAAAAACTCCTGTTTAGTCGCATGGATACATTGGTTACGACCGCCTCTTTAAAAAGATGTACATGACCATTTTTATTCTTTATAAGATATATAAAATTGTCAACCTTTCCTTAAAAACATTTTTTTGACCTTAATTTGCAAAATTTCATTCGCTTATGCTACCCTACAACCTTTCCACAAATTTGCTCCACCTCAGAATTTCTTGGCTCTGCTTGTGCACGTGACTTGCTCAAGTATCATCACCACATGAGTAATAATTAGAAACACGTAAAACATACCACATCCAAAAACCCACAGCACAATAAAACATCGCCCCTTCTGGGTTCTTAACAACTATCCAAAGCATAGAAGTAGAAAACGCCCCTTTTTGACATTTTTCGCAACGCTCTGCCATGCTTTGGCGCAACTTTAATTCTCCCACAGTCTACCGGCTGTGCCAGCCCATGGATTTACCTCAAGGTCTTCTATTATCCCACGATTTTGACCAACCCGTCCGGTATATCAAAAAAGCAGTTTATCATCAAAAGTGTCATATGGGAAGGACGCCGCTCTTGAACACCAACATCAATTTGGTGATCGATAAGTTCTCGGAAAACCTCCCTATAGTGACGGCTTCGTGGCAAGAATATACCCAGAGTCCTGTTTCTGGGGGTAGTTTTATTTATAGCGTGGCGCCTATAGTATACTCCTTGGCCACGCTGGCGGTAATCACGTGGTTCCTCACCATCTTTGTGCTCACCAACTACATGATAAAACCGTCGTTGTTACTTAAATCGTCGGTGTTATTAGCTTCGGTATATATGCTCATAGCAGTGGTGAAATCTATTGTGATTTTACACCACCAGCAGCGTGAAGGTCACTTCTATGGGAATATACTTCTTGAGATCATCAACAACAAGGTGTACTTGAAGGTTATTGACTTGTTCGTGACGTTTTTCTTACAGGTGAACCAAGTGCAAATCATCATGAGGTTATTTTCTCGTCAAAGCGACAAACGGCTTATTTTCTTGGTGGGAGTGGCCACATCCATCGCATCTCAGACGCTATGGAGTATCAGCAAATTCCACGTGTTTCAGGATACCGTAGAAGCAGGAAAAATCATCCCTGCATTCACATACTTGATCCGTATATCCATGAGTATCAGCTACGCGGCCATCTTCACAGCTTTTCTCATCACCAAGCTAAAAACCCTCATGCTCCATCCCAATATCTGGGCCATCTCCGTCTTGTCGCTTGTGCTCATTTATGCCCCCGTGGCGTTTTTCATAGCTGACGTTTCCAGTGCGTGGATCTATGATCTTGCTGAGATCTTCTCTACTGTCACATACGTGATCTGTGTGGTTATTCCTTGGGAATGGTGTAACAAGTATAATGTGATCCGAAAGATCCAAGAAAAGGAGGGTGTTCTAGGGCGGAAGTTCTACGAGGACGAACTCTATGAGCTCGACAAATTCGAGTTGTTTGTTGAGGAGGATTCTGACGACGACACTTACACCACCCATTCTCTGAACCAGAGTCTAATATCGAGACGCACGCTACACACAACTCACACTGCACGCACCATAAATACCACAAACACCACAAATACCATTACTTCCATTGTGCTGCCCCATAATAAAGAAGTGTCGGGTAGTGCAGCTGCACCAAAGGCCTCAGATCGTTTTGCACAGGGCTACTTCCGCATCCGCGACGGGTTCGTGAAAGTCACGGATTTCATTATTGCCACAGGTATGGCAATCCCGAGATCTGTGAGTGTGGGAAGCTCGGTGGCGGGGCCATCTTCTCCTCAGAACAACAATTTCTACACCACCAACCATTCTGGCGGGCAGCCGTCTTCGGCAAATGTCCATTCGCATCCATCACGGGAGAACGACCGGCGAAGAGCAGAAGTTTATGTGTATGGAACTAAAGATATGCACATTAGTTTTGATGAGTGAATTGGGTTGTTTTTTGGGGAGTTTAACTTTGCAGAGTTGGGGACTGGATTACCTGGCGATATCTTGCCATTGATTATGCGAACAAGTTACAAATTTTATGGTTTTCGTAATGTGTATTGGAACATCTTTTTATTTCTCCCACAACCTTGGGTTATGGCCATTTAAAACAAAAATAGAAGAAAAAAGGAGTGCCAAAGTAGATCTGACCGTTAAACAGCCAATGTCGTGTAACTTTCACTTTGGATGTTTTCGTATCCTTATAAAGAGGATAGGCACACCCATCCGGGAAGATTCCTATCAACTGCCACCCGTTTTACGGCAGCAATTGTATTTGCTGGAAGAGAGAGTTGCTGCCTTGACTTTGTTAGTATGAAGTATTAGACAATAGGGAAGGTATGTATTAGCAAGTCCAACAATAAATTCGCATCAACCGCGGATGATAGGGTTAGGACTTACCATCCACTGTTTATATTGGCTCCATAGATTAGAAGCTTCAAAAAGATTAAAGATCCATGAGTTTAACACGGGCATAAACATTTTTAGAAAAGTTTTTTGGAGAAAGTGATCCTTAGCTTTCCAACAGGAACACTGTAGTAGTAAAAGATGGTGATTTTCATTGAGTTATTGTTTATTTAGTGTCACATTATTCGCATGTACTTTAACAGAAAATTTATACAACGGTTTACTTCACTACATGGCATCTTGTCTATTTTCAGAGAGGTCCGATGTGATGTTTGTAATAATATATAGGGAATATACCCCCACACTGAGCTTGATGGTCCAGTCTTAAGGACACACGAAAGAGGCCCCTGCCAGTTCGTGGAAAACCAATCAATTATAAGAGGGGCGGATTATGATTCCAGGTGTAACCTCTTTTCTTTAAATCTTTTCAGCATTGTCTTGGGCAACTTATCTTGATATATTTGGCGTGTCTATGTTACTCCCCCGAATAACTCTGTACGCGTATATCATGAGTTTTAAGCCATCCTAAATTCCAATCTTTTCGTGGCCCAACTTCGCTACACGCAAACATTCATCTTCATACCCAGGAATATGAACATACTCCACGCCTGCATCAGCGAGTTTCTTCTTACCGGTGTTTTCCTTGACAAACGTGTCAGGCTCAACCACACCAACAAAACACGTCTTGATTTTCGTGGCCAATATACGGTCAACGCACGGGAGGTTTCCACTAAGACGGTAAGAACATGGCTCCATGGTGGTGTAGAGTTCCGTGCCATCAGGAACATCTGTAGTGCCAGTTTTTTTGAAGTACTTTTCTAAAGCACATTGTTCAGCATGAGTGTTCCCTGGTAATTCTCTAGAATGGCCCGTTTCAAGAATAGTTCCATCGAGCACCAACACAGCACCCACATTGAACTGAGTCTGGGTTTCGCCGCACTTTTTGGCGTTTTCAAGAGCCAATTCCATAAATGGACGGTGAGGACTCAACGCCCACTCCGGGTAGTCCACTTTATATGACCACAGCTGATCTTCTGCTTCGTACTTGTACGCATGGAGCCATAGGTCCAAGTCATTTGGCCCAGGGTCGGTATAAAGCGGAACTTGGCACTCGGAGCAAACATCCTCACTCAACACTTCTCCATCTTCTTCTGGGTGGATCCACGTAGAGCATGCTTTCGTTTTGCCGATGGTGTCCAAACGGGTGATGATGTCTTTGTCTTGAACACCAACATTGCCTTTTCCCAAGTCAGAGTTTCCCCAGATATATTCACTCAGGTAAATGGGGTCGTTGGCTATAGGATGGCCCATATACTGAAGATGAACTCTGATCTGATGCGTTCGGCCGGTAAGTGGATGACACTTGACAATGGAGGTATCTGATTGAGCATCGTAAGAGATTCTGACAAATTCAGTTTCTGCGGGTTTCCCGTTCTCGAGGTCCACCACATTGAGGGCATGTTTTGGCGATGCTGTGCTTAGTGGTTGTTCTACTTTATGCATTCCCATGGGGAACTTGCCCTTGACCCGAGCAATGTACTCCTTGCGAACACTTCGTTCACGCATTTGCTTGACCATGGACTCGGCACCTTTGGCGTTTTTGCCAAGGAACATGAGGCCCAGCGTGAGCCTGTCCAAGCGGTTGCATGGGTGCACAGTGATGCCTTGTTCGTGCTGCATGATCTTGGTGATGGTGTTGTATCGGTATCGGCCCGCAGGGTGTACGGGCAACCCCGAGGGCTTATCGATAGCGATGATATTGTCATTTTCAAACACGATTTTGATGGGCCGAGATGTTACTGCCGGTTCGTGGCGATGTAATCGGTGACTTATGAGGTCGCCGTTTTTCACTACGGAGTCGATATTGGACGGCGACTTGTTGAGCAAAACCCGGCCTTCAGCAATGGCCTTGCGGTAAAACTCCGGCTCCTTATCCCGGAATTCGTCCACAAAAATATCGATGAGCTTGCGATCCCTCCACCGAAGCTTACAGTAGGTAAGGTACGTGAAGAAATACGGCGTGACTCTACGTAAAGGCCCGTCAATCTCATAATGTGCACCCTCGGTTTCTTCCTCGTGGATGGTTTTGTTATTTTCGCCTGTGGAAACCAAGACGTTTTTATCCACCGATTGTTGTTTAAGGCGAAACCCCAATTCATCTCGCTGTTTTTTCAGTTCTCTAACCGGCCGCGAAGGTTTTTGTTTTTTGGCTGCGGGCAAGCTTTGGCCCGTACTGGGAATGGTCTTGTCTTGGGGTGACGTCATTTTCAACGTGGTAGAAAAGTGCCGTCTCAAGATATGCCGAATTAGCATCAATTGAAAAATTTCATCTTTGAGATAAGTCTACGATCGAGACATTTCTTGCATGTACTGGAGCTGCTTGGGTGCGGCACTGTGCAATGTGCATATCGTTATAATGAGGTAAGACCCAGACGGTAAGACATTGGAGGACAAAAGAAATGGGAATGTTTTTCTGAGATGTTTTCGGACGGGATATTATAATTTTATAGTGCTAGATACTTTGCAGAGTTTCATTTAATGCATTGAAAATACCTGTTTCTTGGTACTATGCCTGTGATAACTTAGGGTTTCGCCAAAAGTTTTGGTTTGGTTGCCACATGTACTAAAGTGATTTTTGTGGCCCAGAAAAAGCCCAGCCAGCTTCCAAAGCCTCAATTAATACATATTCACCAAAATACACTCACAAATAGAAGTTTTAAATGAAAAATCGCCGGGGTCCAAACTGATGACCTCGTCTGGTGTACGGGTTTATCTCTCGTCACATTACGGCGGAGATGTCTATCCGGACTTGCCGATGTGTGCGGCAGTATTCCCAGGTTTATTAATTTACCAAAATCATGACGATAATCAGAGAGAGGTCAGTAGAATTTGAATAAAAGCACGTATTTTCAAGTGAAATGCTCGGAAGGTCAGTTTTCTAGGGAATGAAATGAAAACAAAAGGGTTTAACCAGTCATCCTTCTGCGTATTTAATGACTTTACAGTGTAAACGAAGATCTATAAAGTTTCAAGTTTCTCAATAGTAACTGACGCATATATTGGGAGTATAGAAAATTAAAGGTTAAGCCCGTTTTCGGGAAGAATTACTTCTCCATCACCTTCCGGCTCGATTACAACCGTCTACAGCTTCCAAAGCCTTCATCCCTCACAGTACTCTTGTGCTAAGAATCGCTGAGATGCTTAACGTCATTGGAAGTAGTGGACCCTTTCTTCATGTAAGTTTCATTCACGAGGGCTAATAGAAGCACATGGGTATTTACATGGCCGACATCTTCCACGAAAAATGATCAGGATTGCGCATTTGTACCCTTTCAAAATTCGACAACGTTGTCTCAGTTTCCAGGGTATACGTGCAATCATTATGTCCAAAATACCCAATTACGCACTGGTTATTGATTTTATCATTCATAACCCTATGTTCTTTCTGATGCCTTCTGCCTAGATCAACCCTTGTTTCTTCAATTCGTCATAATCTTTCCGTGACATGACATTTCCTTCGTCATCCTCAACTTCCACGTCATTTTCATCATCCACTTGCTCGGCAATATTCTTCTTCTTCAAGTTTTCGCGTAATTCTTCCACCTCGGCAATCGAAGAGATGTTCGCATATAAACCCGTATCCTGCTCCAGTACACCAAGACACATTAGTCCATAAACATGTTTCAGCAGGCCAAAATGCTTGTTGAACTGCTTGCGGCCCTTATACGATACATTGCCACAGATTTCACACAGATATGTTCGGTGGAGCCCTTGTAACTTGTAAAGCCATAGCGGGATGGGAATACCGTCTGCGCCTAGAGGCAAATCCTTGGCAAACGCGTCGTCAAGGTCATCATCATCGTCATCGCTTTTGTCGGCATCGGAGTCGGACTCCACCGCAGTATAGTCGGAAAGTTCGCCTTCAATGGCAAGACGCTCGAGTTGTTGTTCACGGTCAGAGAACCGCGATCTGCGTTGATAGTCGTTGATGGTAGCTTCAAAAACCGGCTTGAGTTTTGTAGCAATGGTGGTGATTTGGGCCTCGAGGGCTTTATAGGAGGATGCTTTTTCATTATTGGCCGCCAGCAAGGATTTTGTGCTGGGGTCATTTGCTCGCTGCTCGTTTTTCTTGTGTTTTTTCCCTGACAAGTGCCCTTTGTAAACAGACTCTTTTGCAAAAAGCTTATCACAGGCCTTACAAAAAACCTCACCTTTATCATTGGGCCGGGGAGACTCTTGGGTGGCTTTGGTAGGTTTTTCGGTGTCGATAGTGTTATTATCGGCCTCTTTTTCATCTCCGTCTTTTTGCTCCGTTGGTGAAAGCGTAAGAGAATCCTTCTCTAGAGGGTATGCATTACTATAGAACCTCTTAAGGTACAGTAGGAGACTGTCAAGGTACCTGGAGTATTCTGGGGATCTAGTGCACCCCTCAAACTTGAGAAACAGCTGGAGGTATTCCACGTACGTGTGCTGAGACCCCAGTAAGGCCTTATGCATTTCATAGAAAAGTGTCAAGTCCACGTACTTGCCGTAAGACTCGGCCTCGCTGAAGGCCAGCTTGAGTTTGGCGTCGATGTGTTGTGTGGCCAAAGAAAGAAGGTACTTCCTTTTGACCTTCCCAGACTTCGATGTTTTTGGTTGTTCCAGAGGTGCTACAGATCCCAGATGACCCAGAGGATCCAGATGACCTAGAGGTCCCAAAGACCCCACACCATTCTCCTTGGGGGCACTCAGGTACATAGCAAAAGAACCCATCATGGAAGACGCGCTTCCGAGAGAAACATCCCTATACTTGGCATCTATATTCAGAATTGCGGCCAAAATATTCTTGAATGTCATATCCGGGTCAGAATTGGCCGAAATCTCCTTGGTAAGATTTTCGTGCACAAATGCACCCCTACACCGGTCGGCGTCAAGTTCATACTGCCTTCGAAAGTACTCAAGCTCATGTTGTTGCAGAAGTGTTTCCAAATGGGGTCTTTTAGGCTTGGACTCAAGCACGTCATCTGGTTGGCGCACGTTGGCTGCACTTCTCAACGCAGGGTTTCTTCGGAACCTTTGCGAGCACGCTTTTTCTAGAACATTGAGTTCTTCTAGGAGTTGTCTCTGTGCTTCGAGAGACATATTTGATGAGAGATGGCAGGTATTGAAGAGATGCTATCTGTCGATTTGCAGATGCGCATCTCTGCCCAAGAGCATGCCTGTATTGGGCATTAGAGTAGATGTTGGGAGTGCATGTAAGCGGAGTGTGGACTGGCGTGGAAATACATAAAGGTAGATTTTCCGAGTTTTTGTATTTATTTAATGGTGATATTTATTCTTGGGAAAATCTTTAAAGTAATGCACCTGTAAGCCGGAGAGATGTCTTCAAGGAATATGTCCGGCTTAAGGCATTGTCGTAGTTGCCTGCATACAAGCAAACCATTTCCTAATTAGGAAATATTAAGTATATTTATGCTTGTTTGGTTTCAATTTGAATTGATACACAGCTGTATGATTTAAAATATCCTCGCCATCCAGGCAATCAAGCAGCATAGTGGTGGAGTCTTCATCAACAAATCAGCATCAACTTCGTAGAATCCTCTTCAGCGTGTCCTCTTCAGCGTGTCCTCTTGCAGATCTATTTCAATGATTAACATCAGTCAATTCAAGGGAGCGTTTGCAAGCATTTTGAATTTGGGGTGTAATGTCTGTTGTAATGATCCGGTCCAAAGGGTTAAGATTTCTTGGAGCCCGAGAACAGTTGGCAACGTTGTTCGACCTTCTAACGCACAGACGAGATTTTGTTCCCCAAAGTTATTGCTCGCCGCTTTCAATCGCTTTTTGGTGAAGTATTTCGATCGCCTTACGTATCTTTCGCTTGAATTCAGTTGTGCTCTCTCCGGCGAGATTCATTAGGTAAAGCAAAACATTAGCGCACCGAACACCTTCGCTCCAGCTGAATGCTCGTTCCTCACAAAGTTCAATTTCCTCATTTGCTTCGTCTTCGCGACTGGCCGGAAGATGACAGGCCACTAATTGAGAGATCGTAGGGATGGATGAGAATGGTGGCTGGTTCTCGTCCTCGGGACAAACAAAATCGCGGACTTCCATTGCATCTTCGATGTTTCCAGCCTCTATGACAGCGTCATAAAGTGACAGAATACTTGGCAGTGGTTCGGGTGGAACAAACTCAATTGCGGGGTAGTTTTCGTCAAACAATGTGCTGCGAGTAAAGCAGTTTTTGATTTCTTCGCCATGCACTTCCTCTGTCCACGCATCATGGAACCACCATAGAGCATCTCTAATATTAATGATTGGCTTTTCCTGAGTTGGCTCCGTACCCAAGGATCTGATTTCAGAAGCCACTAAGTATGTCAGAAGCTGTTCGGTCAACAATTTTTTTATGTAGGCTTGTTTGGCAATATAAATGATACCTTGATTAAGGGGCTGGAAAACACTCGTGGAGGGCACTGGAAGAAACTCAATTCGTACGTTTGGAGGTGGCTTAGCGGAGAGCACACCGCACCTATGAGCATAAAAATCATCCATGAGTAAAAGTACATTCTTGTCTCCAACGTGTTTGTAGAACATTTCTAACCATTCCACCATTAGCTCAGTTGTCATCCAAGCGGTTTTGTTTGATCGCCAGATCCATTTCTTTGTCCCAGTTTCTCTATTTCCGAAGTCTTGAGGATTTTTAGACTTCCCGATGAAATA
Organism: Metschnikowia lachancei; assembly: GCA_030572615.1. Taxonomy (NCBI): domain Eukaryota; kingdom Fungi; phylum Ascomycota; class Pichiomycetes; order Serinales; family Metschnikowiaceae; genus Metschnikowia; species Metschnikowia lachancei. The sequence continues at coordinate 27,299 of JAJMAK010000086.1, forward strand.
GAGTGGAAGCTTGTCAGAGCCATCGGCATTGGAACAAATGGTTACTGTGATACGACTTTTATCAGCTTTCGGCCCCGGTAACGAAATGGTCGAAAGACCCTTCGAAGGACCTCGTCTCCAATACAATCCACTTTCATCCATGTTGTACACGTTTTCCAAAGGGTAGTCTTTTGCAATAGGCCGAACACTCTTCATCCCCTCGTACGCGTTTTCGGGTACCGAATTCGCCTCACCGGAAAGCTTTTTGCAAGAAATTCCATACCGCTTCTTAAAACCATCAAGCCAGCCGTTGGAAAATGAAGGAACCGGTAACTTATCGCCAGTGTTGGGGTGAAGTTTGAATTCCGGAGGAAGAGTGTCCCAGATCTCAATCGCCGTATGTATCAAGCTTTGGGTCGATGTTACTTTTTTGCGACTCTCTTGTTCCAATTGCCATTCTAATAAGATCTTTTCAAGCATTTGCCACTTTGGCGCACGATTCCGCTTTCCCGTGGCTTTTGGTATACAATTGTCCAACCAATCCCATTCAGATGAAAGGATTTCTGAAATGGATGACTGGGAAATATCTCGGCGATATTTTCTTTTAAACCACAACCCCAATTCCGTTTGAGAGCAATTTACTTCCTTGTATCTCTTTCTCAAAGCCAACCGCTTTTCATTATCCATAGGTCGCTTGGCGGTTCCCATGGTGCTAGTAATGGAGGTCCGCGTTGGCTCCAAAATTTCCAAAAATCACGAGAAACTTGTGACTTTTATATGGCATCATGTGTGACGCGTCTGTTGGCTTTGTCGCGTTTTTGGGCCAACTCAGCGAGTCTCGGGTGTTATGTTCGTGTTAATCGGGCAGTATTTCGTCCTGAAATCTAAAAAAAGCAACAAAAAAAAGCAACAAAAAAAACAACACCCTTTAAGTTTGAAATAACTTCGTCTTTGCGGGAAACGAGGTATCCGTATAAACGGGGGGTTTCCCCCATACTTAAGAGTATTAACTATGGCCAAAAAAGTATAATCGTGCGGCTTTCCGTAAAAACGAGGCTTCCGTCTTAAAACACATCCGGCTTACAGGGATATTACCGTATTTGGATATTACTGTATATGGATATTACCGTATATGGATATTACTGTATTTGGATAAGTATTTGGATAAGTATTTCGATAAGTATTTGGATAAGCTGATGGTTTTTTTGGGAGGTGAGATGGAGGTTGGCCTTGGCTTTAGATGTGATCGGAGTGATGCTTACGATTAAATGTATGAGACAATGAATAAATTTGTAAATATTGTATAGACCGTGTATGAGTAGAGTCTTTTCGTGATTCACTAAGGTTCATAAATAATTAGTAACATGTCATTCTTCTGGTCTTTATAAGTTAGATTGTGTGAAAATGTTGTACCTCGGTTTCCAAAGGGGCCCGTTTGGCTGCGAAAAAGACGTGGAGGTAATTCAATAGAACAGAGTAAATTGCGATGTTTTTCATGGATTATTCATGGGTCTATAGAGATGAATTATTCATGGGCCTAAAGAATGAATTATTCATGGGGCAAAAAATCATTTCTTTACACTTGCGGTAAGTGTTGTGATTTTAGTAGATAATGCCCTTTTTGAAGTGTCATAGTGACATTTACTGATACAGCTATAGGCACCGAGTTTTATCCAAGTGGTTCGATTAATACAAGTGGCATCACTCAAGTCTTTTGGGAGGTATCATATGTGGGCTTGCGTGACAGAGCAAATTTAGGGTCTTTCCAAACCGACTCATAACGGTTTGTGAGTCTAAGTCAAGACTATAAACTGCAGGGTCGTTTTAAGTTTACCAATCGAAAGAAGAACCAGTGTGGCCTTAATAAAGGCGTGTGTTTCGCAATATTAAAATACACCACACTCTATGAATTCGGTAGTCTGGAGTATTTTGGGTCTGTCAAATTCGGAACACTTTTCAATTGTCCGAACTCTAACACCTCCCCGACTAGTATCGTTTCTTGAACCCCTCTAGGACCTAGAAAAAGCTCATTTTCAATATATCGGCACAAGTCAGACTGGTGCTGGTGCCATCATTATATCAAACAATTCACAATCACTTACTTTCTAATATTTTGCATGACTGACTACATATAATGGAGTTCTCCCACTTGATTTGAAAAAAAATACTCCTTTGCCTACCAACCAAAATAGACTGACTGATATGTTCTTAATAGATATGTTGTTAATATTGCTATAACGGGGTATCCAGTAACTCCAGTCCCCGTAGGTGCGCACTCCCCATGCACCAAAGCTATCTTTTAAGCAATCTTTTAAGCCAGGGTGCTCATCCCACCATTAATTATTTATAATATACTCCTCTAAAGGGCACAAAGACGAACCACATTTCCACTGCGCTAATCCCGCATAATCAAAATCCCTTCAATTGACCATCTCTTTTATTCCAATTGCAGCTTTTCGTGTCCATTGGATATCCAAACAACTTCACTTCGCACACACATAATATTGCTACATAATATACCTTTAGAGCATCATTACCAACCATAACTCTTCTTCTGACGAACCACAAATAATCGCTTTCATATCATTAACCGCGCCATGTCGATCCCCCTCTTTCTTCTCACGTTCAATTGCGGAAAACTCAAGATCGGTGCGGCTGACTTTTGCCAAGAACTCCAACATGGTCTCCCCGATTCACCACCAGAGTTATTTGTCTTTGGATTCCAGGAAATTTGCTCTATTTTGGATGGGAGTTTTTCCCAGGCCGTGCGGAAACACCTTATTGACATAAATCGCATTATTCTTCATGCATTAAAAACAAAGTACACCGTTGGTTCCGATACAGATTACGCTTTCACAACCGTGGGCATCCACCACGTGGGAGCCATTGGAATGGTTGCTGTGACACCTTATGCACTGAAATTTGGCCCGTGTCGGTTTGCCGAATCCAGCTGTGGCTACTTCCAGTCGCTGTTGAAAGGTGCCGTGGCCATCCGCGTGAGTTACACCGCAACAGATTCGCTGCGGACAGAATTAACGTTTGCTACAGCTCATCTTAGTGCATATGAGGGTGCGGTTTACTATGACAGACGCTTAAAAGATATCCAGACATTGATGCGGGCATTGGACTTTGGCGATGGGTATAGCTTTCTTAAACCCAACACACACGCATTTTTCATGGGTGACTTGAATTTCCGTACGACAAAAACTTCCAAAGATAGCATGGGTGTGGTGGAAGAGCTCGTGGCAGTCCAAGATACCAGCGAAGTTGCGAATGGCCTGCCCACAAAAACTACTAAGAATATCGCCGATTTAGTGGCCAGGTACGATGAGCTCACTCGAGGTCGCGTCAACGCGGAAGTCTTTTCTGGCTTCGACGAGGCATGCATCAAGTTCCGGCCCACGTACAAGTACCACTTGAACACCGCAATATATAACTCCAAACGGTGTCCGCTGTGGTGCGACCGCATTCTTTTCCAGTCCACGTATAAACAGGGCACTACCCCAGTGGTGCACGACTACAACAGCATACCCACATACCTTGGGTCGGACCACCGGCCCGTATACTTGCACATCACTGTTCCTCTCGAAGCGCCCGAGCCTATCATTGGGCCCAATGGCTATCTTGTTGTCCTTCCGGTAGTGTCACATCTCGAACACAACAGTCAGATTAAAGACTTTGACCCCAACATTTTCGTGAGTGGCCCAACACAGGCGTATATGAAATACACTGCGCTTGATCGGTTAAATCAGTACTTTTTGCGGAGGGTCGCCGACTTCACAATTGGTTATGGTTTATGGTTTAGCACCACTCCAACCGGGCGTCTTGCAATGCTTGCCCTTGTTCTTTTGGGGTGGGTATTTTATATCATTTAGTGGGTAGGGCAAGGTTTGGCGTTCCACAAGCCTTTGGCGACACCCCAAACATATTGTAGTAAAATGAATCGACGACATTTCTAGCATCAGCGTTTAGAAAAACAACCCCTAAGTGAATGGATAGCCCTTCTCATATGAAGCACATAATCATGCTCCGGCCTTTTCAAAAACAAACCCGATGTAAAAGGCTACGGCTTCCTTCTCGTCTCCCTCAACTCCATACTTGCCGTCTGCTCTTTTCATTCCCTCAATCAAGTTCTTGTTCAACTTGCTGAAATACTTGGGGATCTCCAGACTGAAAATCTCGGAAAAGTTCTTCTTGTACTTGAGAATAAGACCATAGTCTTCACACAACAGACGAAGGGTCTCAAAAGGAACAACATACTCCGGTACATTGTCAACTGCATCCTTCAAGAAGTAGTCGTACCGATTGCCGTATGGTGACCGGAAAACACCGTCTTCGGGAGGCTCTTGCTCGAACTTGACATGATACAAATCGTTACCGAATGTCCTCTCGGCAATGTACTTCTTTTCAACGATCTTGTTGCGGATAAAGTCCGAGGAAGGAATCGTGCCAATGAAAGTTCCGCCGGGGCGCAAAGATCTGGTGATGTTGGTGAGGATGGTGCGGACTTTGGACTCGCTTTCCCAAGCATAATGGAACGAGAACTGAAGCGACACCGAGTCTACGGGAAACAACCCCTCGATGATTCCTGGGAAGTTCTTTTCTAAAATCTCCGGCACAGAGTACGTGAACAAGTCGCCCGTGGCAAAACACGCCTCGAAATTGTACCTACGAGAGTCGCGGCTACGCTTCGCCTGGTGGTTTTGCGGGATAAAGCGAGCCTTGTTTTGTGAGTATCTTGAAAATGCCTCGCGCACAGAAGCGTCACTGATATCTATGCCCACATAATGGTCCACATTGACGAACTCACACTTATTCAAGTCGCCACCTTTACCGCAGCATAAATCCAAAAACACAAGTGGCGCCAGCGGGGCCCTGCGTTTGACCCAGTTGCCGATAAGCATGTATTTGATGGCGTTGTTGAAATTACGCATTTTGTAAATGGGCGACTTTGTACGCGATCCCTGGAGTTTCGACTGGTAAGTTCTCTGGTTATAATGCTGACGCACGATACTGTTAATATCCTTATTTTCCTTGTGGGCGATGTTGCTCTGGAACGTGCGGTAGTCGGCATTCATTCCGGGGCCTGAAATAGTGGGCACAGACGTGTACGCTGCCACCTCTGCGCCGGAATCGGCAGGATTTTCGGCGGGTAAGATATCTTTACGTTTGATCTCAGGTTCCGGGTCCCTGCGGATGACCCTTGCGTCGGCGATAGAGCGTGCAGGGGCACCGTATCTAGCATAGCGGTCCTGGGGGTAGCTTGCACCACCGGCGCTAACATTAGCGGGTGTTTTAGAGGGTGAAGTGGTGGAATTAGCCGCGGAGTACTTATCGTATTTCGAGTACCGGTCGTCACGAGTATGCGTGGGTCTTTGGCCGTACTTGTCGTATTTGTGCGACTCGTCCGCCTGGATTTTACTCTTCATCCATGCGGGAACTTCCAGAGCAGCATCTTTATACACTGATGAGGCAGCCTTGGCTAACTTTGACGCCTTTGTTGAATGCGATGTATCCTTATGACGAGAGAGCGAGCTGGTGAGATCCTCATCTTCAACATGAGGCCGTTTCTCTCCGTCGAGGTCGGCACCCGAGGGCGATGCTGACCGCTTTATACGTGATGCTCCATTGGTGTCGCCAGCGTTTTTGTACTCAGAAGCACCACCGGGTGTGCCTTGGTTATGCTGTTTATCACTCAGGTCCAGATTGGTGTTCATTTTTTGGCTTCAGAAAGAAAGTATATCCAGAAAGAAAAAGAACACAACCAACTTTGTGTATTGTGACGTCTAGGTGTTCACGGTTTTGTGCGAACAGTCAAGATCTTGCCCTATTGGTCAAGTAGTATGAAGTGAACGGAAGGTGGTGAAAAAAGTAGTCAATGGATGTGGAGAAAGTTTGGATTTGGTACTGCGCGGAAAATACCGGTGCGATAGTAGGCCCCGAGAACTGGGGCCAGGAAGTGTGCTACGCAGCTTAATTGGGAAAAACGAGGATTTTTCTTTCATTTCGGCGGTTGTTTTACTTTCTTGGAAATCCTACTTCAATATTTCCTGTACGGTATTATTTTATTGGTGCTCGAATATGGTGCAAACTGGACACTTATGATATGGTCGTATTAGGCAATTAGTATGGATTCTTTGATGTTCAAGCCGTCGTACACTGTGCACCATATTTATTACATATAATCGGGCAATTAAAGGTACTTATTTGGACGAGTAGCTAGATATGCAGTCAAGAATACTTTGGAAGTGGTCACCTTGTGTCTCTATTTCAGTGGATGTGATGAATAATCCCTGGCACTTTGTATATCCTTATATCCATCATGAGTATCGCTTGTGAGACACGAGGAGTGTGGATAAGAAAACTTATTGGAACAGAAAACCTATTGGAAAAGAAAACCTATTGGAAAAGTCTGGATTTCATATATCTTCTGCTTGGTATTCAACCCGGCTTTTGTGCCTAAGTGTGTTTGGAAACTCGTTGCACTTTGTACCTGAAAACCATCGACTCCATGGCCTGTAGATGCACTCTTGTGCTTCTGAGTCTCGTTCTGGAAATACGTGAAACAAGTAAATGGCATCTTAACATATAACGGGGACAGAGTCAGGATTTGGAAGAACATATATTGGTTTTACAGCGTTTGCTAACTTCTCCGGGACGATTAATATTCTCTTCCTCCATAAGTATCATTGCTACCACAGTAATTATTCTGACTAGGATTTGGCCACTTTACACCCACGAACATTCATGGTCACCGCAGCACTACAATCCTTCTTGTTGGTTTTCTTGTTTGTTTGACCATATTCTTGCCATATTGAGGATTATCCAATATTACCTTGAAGTATGCTCTGGCTGAAATAAATTCTTCGCTTTACCATAACTATGTGGCGTTTCGACTATATCCCATGAATTAGACACTAAAGTTGGAGAATAGCCAAGATACCAAGCCTCTCTTACAAAGCGGAAATAATAAGTTGGGCCAAAGACACTTGATGTTAGTGCATTCTGATCTGTTTGTCTCATAACCTTGACATATTTCTCATGGAGGGTTCGTTCCGAGTCAAATTTAGACCCTGTCATGAGCAACTGATTTTACCGCCGAACCTCAAGACTTCCGAACACACGTTAACATTAATTGTGTGACTAAAGAGACAATGCCTATCTCGCAAATATTCAGCAATTCGGATACTGCTGGCTCTATTATCTAATCGTGTCTCTAATATATGTGGTGTTTCTAAATATATCAAAGAACCAGTTTACCTTCCAAAGAACTCTTAAAAAGTTCAACTATAGGGTTGAGAAACAGCTTCTTGTTAGGCATGTAATGACCTCCCTCATGTTTAACAATCTCAATTTCAGGATAAAGCGAACACAAGTACTCTGTTCTAACAGGTGGAACCACCGCATCCTCGGTTCCATATACCGCCACCATTTTTGTCGTGGACGACGATTGCGGCTCAAAATAAGTCTTATAGAGGGGATTAAGGTCGACACGTGAGGTGTATTCCTTTAAATCAGTGATTTTAGTATTGAGTTGGGCCATTTCTTCATTGGCATGTTTCGGAACGGTGAATGCGAATGGAGAAAAAAGTACAGCAATTCCAAGTGGACCGTTTTTCGGGACGAGTTTCTCAATCGAGTTAGCAACAATTGCAGACATCGCTGCACCTTGGGAGAACCCAATGATACCATCATAGGGCCCATTTTCTTCGAGGTGCTTGACGATATATTTCATCGCATCATCAAACCCCACATAGTCGTTGGTGGAAGATTTGAGCCACCAGCACCGGTTGACATCTTTTGCCACAATGTCATCCCAACGTTCGTTCTCTTCCTGTGGGTCAACAGATAATTTGAAAGGAAGCTGGTCTTTTGTGGTGATGATAACTGGAGGATCTAAGTATACGAGGTCGTAGTTCAATTTCTTGGTGAGGAGCTTGCGAAGGCCCGACGATTTCTCTGCGAGAAGACTACCACTTTGAAGGAAGCCCGGGAGACATAAGATGCGAGGCATTGTTAATTTGGAGTTTGACGGTGATGAGGTTCAAAAGTTTATGGATTTATCTCTACTTTTTAGAGTTGATGGTGAAGGCTTAGATCTCGTGTTTTAGCCGTGGTTGCAGGCGCACCGCAGTGCAGTGCATGGGCACAACCCCGTTATAGCGATATTTGTTTGGTGGTAAACCTATCCAGTGGTTTTTTCTCTATCAATAGTTTAGATGGTAATAACAGTTAATGGCCAGATGTAAGGGCTTTAAAAGGAGATCCTTTTTGTTTTTCCAAATTAGTAATGAAACTTTTTCTGATGAAGAAATCCACAAATTTCCAAAACTCCTGTTCAGCTGGTTTGTTTCGATTAGAAACCCATTAAAGACATTATATTTGCATATTCAGATGAAATGCTTTTATTTTACGTGGTAAGGAGATCAATTGCCGAAAGATTCTTTGGAGGCTATTTTCTGGAATATAAGCCATTTTTCTTTTGAGTCTTTTACTTGATTAAGAGAATAGTGAGACATTTTATCCTTCAATTAGAATTTAGTACCATAAACCGTTACCACATGTACGAAGTTCAGAACTACGACATTTATCGCCTCCGCCTATTATGATGAAATAAATGGAACTACTTTCTTCTGATTGAGGACTTCTTGCAATACTTCTAGTAGTACATTTCTCTTCTTTTTCAATTTTGGTGGCAACGAGGACTTCGGTACTTTATTGCACCATTATTATTCTTGCAATAACACTCACAAATCAAACTAGAAGTCTGTTCCGTCGGCAATTTTGACCGACAGTTTCCTGAATCCAAAAGCATTTGTTGGTGGCATTTAGTAAAATTATTGACCCACTCATAGCAACTCCAGCAGAGCTCCAGACTGAAATATTCATGAAATTTATGTATGAGTAGAGCACATAAACACGACACTAGTCCAGGATCAAGTCACATATTTCAAAGACAAAAAAAGACAAATACCTTGAGATAACCATAAAAGGCATTTGAGTCTCTCCTCAAGCAGAGGTCTCAGAGCAAAGACTCAACAAAAGAAACATAGAACATTCCGTATATTATCACCTAGAACATTCCATGTATTATCACCTTGAAATACCCACACCACCTATTCTGATACCCCCAAAACTAACCAAAAGTTTTTCCAAAAGAGCCAAAACATTGAATACCAGATCTCACAAAATATCATTCACATGAGAAATGTATTCACACTCTGGAGGGTGTTTCTGCTCGGATTTACCTGGCGACATTCCAGCATCATACAAAGATGCTGCTTGATGATATCCTTATTGACATGTGGCGGACTCATAACCGGGGCCCATGATTTATCAAATTGCTTGCCGAGGATCGCTAAAGCAACCCCGACACACAAATCTTTACCGGAGTCACAAAGGACCAAGACTTTCTCTTCTGAGTTGACTGGAGAGATGGTTTCGAGAATTGAGGGAAGTATTTCGCGGAGTTGTTTCGACCCCTTCTTCGAAGACTCCACCTTATGGCAGGTGATATTGATGCCACAATCTTTCGGGACATCCACAATGGAGTATTCTGATGATAACACCACGAGGTTTTTGATATTTGCGGTTTCTTTGATTATTTCTGCATAAGCTAGGTTTTTATGGATGATGCCAATGATGATGCCAGTATTTTTTAGGGCCGAAATGTCTAAGTATGAAGTTCCCTCACTGACCTTTGATGCTTGGTAGATTTTAGTGATACGGGCTAGAAACTCGTCCTCACTGAGCCACAGGCAAATATCACCGGAGATCATATCAACGACGCGTAGTTCTTCTGATGGCTCATAGTAGATGTGGTTCCACAATAAGTCGTGGTCAAGATGTCCGTCACATATTTCCAGAGACGCCCAGAGCTCGTGGTCATCCGCAGCACCCTGAACATAGGGCTGGTTAAAACTCCACCCCGGAACATTTGTTCCTGAAGATGAATTATACGACGCAGTGACACAACATACAGAATGCAGTTCCGAGGAGCTTTTTACCACCTGCGAAGATCTTCCAGGGTAAATCCACTGGGGAATTATAGGCTTTTTGGCACCTAGCCTCCTTATGAGATCTTCCTTTGAAATTAGCCCGAGTTTCTGCACTTCTCGTGCGTGTTGTGGGATGAGCTTTACAATGGATGAGTGCTCGCTTCTAGACACCATTTCAATGGGTGTGTAGAGCCAGTTATCTTTCGCTAGCACTTCCCAATCCCCCAACTGTGTGTCATCTTCAAACATTATGTAGTTGAGCACGGCACACCAGATAGGTACCGTCTTCAGGAGGGCATCTGGCATGAGTTTGCCCTTTCTGGTGGAGTCCACCAATACCAAGGTTGACGATTCCTGGAACAAGTCCAACATATGGAAATTGAGCCTGCGCATGGAGAATTTCCATTGGCCCGTATGGCCGTCGGTAGATTTAAAGTAAACACTAGCTCTTGTGTTTTGGGGTTCTACATACCAGAGACCACACCGTTCATTGGCCACTATGGGGAACTCACTAAACTGGGCCACATACTTGGTGTCAAAGATGATGGATTGTATGCGGTTTTTGACGGAAGAGGTTTCACGACGAAGGTCTTTAAGAATCTGCGAGTATTCCATGGGACGAGGTGTGTTTCTTTTATTGGGTTTAGGTTAATTATTTTGTGATGGTTTGTTCCTGTCATGGACAGCTGATATTTTATAAGATGTGCGATGCGCATCGGATTCGGCTAGAGCCATTGGTGGGTATTGATGGTAATTTTTGGAAATATTAAAAGGTTTGAGATTTCAGGTGACTTTTTGTATTACAGAGTAGAACGTTTTGTTTTTTCTTTAGTTCTAATTGATATTAATTTTCTTTTCTTTCTGCTGATGTGGCCTTGCTAATGAGTTTCTAATATTGACTGATGTACCAGGGCCATTAGGTTTGTTAAAAAAGACGGCTTTGCTAAGTTTGATAAAAGAAAATGATTCAGGGGCGCTTGGTAACTTGATATAGAAGGCGGGAGATAAGATTTGTTCGATTTAAAAGCATGGATCGTGGTGTTGTTTGAATATGAGGATACTTTTGACGATATTGTTTGGATATGACGATATAGTATGACTATTACGAATCTAAACGGGTCTACCGATACTTGGTGGCTATGAAGATACACCCTGCAGCTGGAAGTAAATAAATAGTCCAAGATTTTACCGTCTTAGGTTGTTTAATTTTCAAATCATCACTTCTTAGCTTTCTCCTTCTTTTCTGCTCGATTGCTCATTCTCTGAAGAAGCTCGTGTTTCCTCTTTATACCATCGCGTCTATTCAAGCATAAGTCATATTTCCTGGTCGCAGAATTGGCCTGGGTGTTCCATTTAGCTGGAAGTGTTGTAATAATTCCCAATTTATGATACTCCTTTGGTACAGAGGTAGAGAGCGTTTTGAGTGTCTCTGTATTTATCATCTTAATGACCCCATACAACTCAGACAGCACCATACCCGTTGCCTCAAAGATCGATTTATTATGGTTGACTCAAATTCCTCGGTCTTTGCATGGTGATATGCTTTAATGAAAGAGAACGTGTCGATCTCCTCCTTCCCCTCGATATCACCATTCGCCATGTGCTGTATGTAGTCACCATATATGGTTTTTAAAGCTGCAAAACACCCACCATTAAGTGGCAGATGAATAGAAGCAACTGATGTTATGTATAGTGGAAGGGTCTCTTCACCCGTGCATAGTTTGATGAGAGTTTCAGACAATGGACTGGCATCATAATCGAATACCAAGGCCGATATTTGCCTTTCACGCGTGATGTTTTCAAGGGAATAAACACTTCTTCCAAAGAATTGCAGTTTCTTTGGATGTCCGTCCATTATGACTGACTTTTCTTGCCCACTCTTGCAAACAGAGTATCCCCACGTTTCACTAGTATTAAGTTTACCATAGTTGCCATTTTTATCACATCCAGTGGTCCTGGTGAAACTCCACGAGTATCCATTAATAGAACTCTTTGAACGAGGACATCTTCCTCACTTGATGTTAATTTTCTACTTTGGCTAATCCAAAAAAAGTCGACTTGTTATTCCGTATAGTGGACGCCTGACTAATTCGATATTCCATAGAGCTTTAGTGTTTGGCTAACATTTTCAACTCACCTTCTTCAAGTGCTTTTAAAGAGTTTTTGATCCTCTCCTCTTGTTTTAATAGATTACTAGAAGTGAGGCTGGACTTTATTGCCTTGCTTTCAGAGCTCATTTGAGGGGTGAAACATTATACTTGTCTAATTAATTAGCAAAAGAGAGCTTATCCAAGAATATTGCTATATGCATCATAAAAGAACTATTGAAATCCAAGTGTTAAACTTCAGAAAAGAAACCTGTTCCAGAAGGCCTACTCGACGGTGCATCTACCTTGTTCCTGCCTGCCTTAACCCATTGTCAATGGCCTGATCCAGAAAACTTTACTTTTCCACCACCAAAATATCAATAAGTGAGAAACAATAAACTCAAGATCATGGGATACACAGCAGTTTCAGAATAACTGAGCAATTTCTGCCCAGGGAAGCTCTCTGTTCTTGTCTTTTCGAGGTCTCATGTATAAAAATCATGGCAACCCGCCCCACGGTCAGAGAAATCTGAAAAGGCCTTTTGTGAATGTATGTGCTTTTTCAAACACTGAAACAAGTGGTTTCTTTTTACTTTCCCAAAACGGCAATAGATTCCGACATACAAATTAAAGAGTGTTGAAATATGATTGCCTACAATTATTTTTCACTCCACTAATTAATTGATCTCTAGAACAAAACAAACAATAGCTGCAATTATTGCGGGGTAGTATGTCCAGCTATAACTTGCCATAAAAGAGAATGCACCAACAATCGTCAATATTCATTCTGGTCTGTTTAGCTTTACCTTATATTGCCTTTAATTTTGGCTTCTTTGGACCAAGTTCGTTTTTCATTGTCTAACTTGTGAGCCGAAAGCTACCATTAGGAGAAACTTTCAAAAACTTAATATTTCGGCATGCCGCTAGCCGTTAACATATTCTTGTACAAATTTCTTTCTTTTTTTTGGTAATTAATTGCCTGAATCATCAAACACCTTGCTGATATTGTGGGCTGGTATAGTGGTGCCATTCAATACCTGCATGGCATCCCCCAAACATACCTTTCTTTGGCGTCTTCCGCTTCTTCTAGAAAAACAACAAACCTCAACAATACGCTTTATTGTCTCCCGTATGCACTATCAGCAGTTTCCAATTCTTGGTTGTTTCACTCCACCCCACTGTCTCCATGCATGATAAGGATAGTAAATAAATATCGTATCTGCAGTGACTTTGAAGTGCGTTAGGCCATAATCATACCTCTGGTATCAAATGGGAACGTACACTTCCCTTTTTAGAAGACCTATACCCTTAACCACCTCCATTTCAGCAATTGTTGGTCGAAGTCACATTCCATTGGTCACTCTGAATAAACGAGCAATTTAATTAGGGATTTCACAATGAGAATAGTGAAATCCTTTTGCATTTATCATAATTCTGTCCTTCTTGCCATATGTTGTCTTCATTTGCCCCCAAAAACAATACAGAGTAAATTTCATCGAAAGACACCTTAGCATAAGCAATACAATGGAAATAACAATCTCAGTGCAAAATATTTGAATATGTGGGCACTAGACTTTTGAAATTTGGGTATATAAAGGTATTGCTCTCATGGGGTGCAAGTAGAAGGATAAAAGGCAAACTTTGCTCAAAAACTCACTTCATACACCTCGAACTGCTGGGTTTGTGCTTAGGAAATGACAATTATGGGTTGCACTGTATCAAATATCAAAGAAGAGGCTCTTCTGCCACAGGATGCGTTACCAAACTTGGAATCTTTGACTATTCTGGAGACCTTACCTATTTTGGAATCGGTACCTGCTTTGGAAGCGTTGACTATTCTGGACTCGCTGACAACCCCGGAGCCACCGACAACCCCGGAGCCACCGACAACTTCGGAGCCACCGACAACCCCGGAACAGAACGAAAGTCCCTCATGTGAAAGTGACACTGCTTCTTTGGATGATTTTGACTGGGAATCCACCATATGTGACGGCAACAACAAAGCCGTGAAGACATACGAGTCTATGGACGAGTACAGAAATCAAATGAGCTATAACTTGTTTCTTGAAGAGGAGGCCGGTCTTCTGGAAGACAAGCATGAACTTCTATTTTCAAAGGACTGTGACATGAGATGGGTGGGAGGAAGAGACCGCGTATCAAATGGGTTAAAGATCGATATTCTGATGACTGAAGAATTTTTGGATACATACTTATCGGAAAAGCTGAAGAAAATGGGGATACAACCTTTTTCCAAGAACCAGGCCATGTTCTTGATGCCTCTTAAAGGAAAGCCATGGTATGGATACGTCCAGACTGTTTACGCCAAAAGGCGTTGTTTCTACAGCGGGGAACTAATTTATTGCAGCAAAAAGTGTAAGTTTCCTTGCAATATTGGCCCCAAATTGCTTAAGATATTCATCAGAATTTATGACTGGGACCAGAAGTATGTTCCCAGCTACCAGGCCGTGCAAACTCTTCGTATTTTGCCTGCCTCGGTGGGGATAAGCAGGGCCCTCAGAGCCATATCCATTCCCCCAAGCCCCATGATGCATACCATGCTTATGGGTAAAGATACCGTTGAGCAAAACACCCCTGAAGTTGATTTGGTATATTCAAGAGCGAGATTCAACAATTCTCAAAAAGAAGCCATAAAATCCGTCATGGGGAATCAAGTTACTATTCTTCAAGGCCCCCCAGGAACAGGAAAAACAAGCACTATTACAGAAATGATCACCCAACTTTTGAAAAACAACGTGTATCCGATCTTGGTGGTGGCCGCTTCAAATACAGCCGTGGACAATATTGCCGAAAAGTTGCTTCCCCAATACAGTGGCGTACTGTTGAGAATTGTCTCTGGGTCAAAGGAATCCGAATATAATAGTGACCATATCTTGAACCAGATATGCTTACACAAGATAGTTTATGACCGCATGCCTGTTTACATCCAAAACCTTATCGATAAGTTGAACGACCCCAAACTGTTTATCACTAATGAAGAAAGTAGAGACATCATGAACGCTCGGAATCCTGTTTCGGAAGAAACCGTCGCATCCAGAAAAGTAATTCTTTGCACGACGGTGGCTTCAGGTGGTGGCCAATTCAAAAATGTGAAAAATGTACCGGTTGTTATCATGGACGAGGCAACTCAATCGGCAGAGTACTCTAGTTTGATTCCTCTTTCTCTCTTTACTGTGGGAAAGGTCGTCCTTGTAGGTGACCAAAAACAATTGAGTGGATTTTCCGAAGTGCCAGGATTGGAGGTTTCCTTATTCGAAAGAATCATCGCCAATGGCACGTATACGCCAACGTTAATGCTTGACACGCAATACCGGATGCACCCTAGTATCAGTGAGTTTCCTAGGGTCAAGTTTTACCGTCGTTTACTCCAAAATGGCCCCACTGGGGAGCGTGGGGAGGGGTTTCCAGAAAACCCCGTCACCTTTTGGGACACGCGTGGTCAACATGAGGAATCCCCCACTATTCTTCTCAAAAACAAGGATAAACACTGCAGCTACTCCAACTTGGGTGAAGCCGAACTTGTCAAGCAAATATTGTTGTATCTCATTTACGAGAAACATATCAAAAGAAGTGATATTGGCGTGATCTCTCCCTATGGCGGTCAACGCAGTGTCATTTCTTCGATCTTGGAGAAGGATGCACGAGTCAATCCAGGCGGAAAAAAAGTGCATGTTCAGAATTATGGTGACCCGTTGAAGCACGAGAAACCAGTCACCATCCACATCGTTTCCGATATAACCATTGCTTCCATCGACGCTTTCCAGGGAAGGGAAAAGGATTATATCGTGATGTCCTGTGTGCGGTCGAATGAAGAAAACAAGATCGGATTTTTGAATGACGAACGAAGGTTGAATGTGGCATTGACACGGGCAAGATATGGTTTGATTCTTGTTGGAGATGTGAGATGCTTGAAGGAAGGGGATGATTTGTGGAAGAGCTATATGGCATTTTTGAAGACGAGGGGATGCTTGTTTAGGGGATCCGTATTCAAATATGAATAAACGTTTGAACAACTTGGGCGTATCATGTGGGCGATTCCGTGCAGCCGTTATAATTCGCAGTTATCGGTGAAACAGTTTTTCGTAACTGAAACGTGAGTGTCAAAAACACATTCCTGTAAACGTCAGCAAATCACATAAAAGACACGATAAACTCTAGGTACGTGACAGCTCCTCGATATGTCAGCGTGGTTCATGTTTTCAGCTCTCAGCTTTAAATTGGGTTAAAACGAAACAAGAACTTCCAGCCAACTTAACACCATCGTTGACTGTCCCTAATGATGGCCCTTTCCAGATTTCCGTGCGCGTTTCAAAGCCGCCAATTTTGCCTCCTTCTCCATCTCCCGCTTATCTTCAAGAAGAGCATTCCGCTTCGAACGCGACTCCTCCTCCAAAATCTCGGCTCCCGTAGCCTCCATGTCGTCGGAATCGTAGTCGTCGTAGGAATAGTGGCTACGTTTCTTTCCACGGTTAAAAATCGACCAAATCTCGTCGCGGTCATATTCGGGCTCCGCCTCGAGTTCCTCCTCGTCCTCGGACGCAATAAACGAATCCATGTCATCGGACTCCTCGTCGGACTCCTCGTCGACGACTTCGTGTGAATCTTTTGTTTTGCCATTTCTTGGTCCAGATCCCGGTTTCTGTTTGAGTTTGGCCGCTAGAGCTGATGAAGGTTTCCGCATAGGCAAAGGTGCTCTGGACTGAATGGCTTTTGGTGCTGGTGGCTGCACAGGCATTTCAGGCCTATTTCTGGATGGTGCAACTGGTTTCCGTGCCGTTACAGTCAGGGAAGGACGAGCTGAGGCCAGCGCTAGGGCAGAACCCGGAGCCGAGTCCGGAGCCGGAGCCAGAAGAGGTGGTCTTTTTTGCGCAGAAATCCGCCTCAAAGCGTCGGGGGTTCTACGTCGGGCGCCGGGCAGAGCCGCTTCAGGAGACTTTGTTTTTTGCTTGATTGCAATGGACATCTTGCTTTGATCAATGCCCGAGGCCTTTGCCATGAGTTGATTGAAGGACATCTTCGGTTTCTTGTCGCCTTGGCCCCCGGGCGCTTGCCTGTGTGCTGGTGACGCCATGGGCATAACACCCCGTTTGAGGGACCCATTTTTGGCCCGGTTTATACCATTAGTACTTCCTCGGGCACCTTGGCTGGGGCCGGGGGATTTCAGAGACTGTCGGGGGACATTAGAGGCAGCTTTAGGCCTTGAGTTTGACTCTTTTTTCGGCGGGAGACCCTTCTTTTCCCGTGCTTCTCTCTCTTTCTGTTCCCGTTCTGCCTTCCGGGCTGCTTTCAACCGTGCAACCACAGGATCCACTACGCGTTCACTGGAATACGACTTCTGGCTTGAGAGAGACGATGACCGCAGAGAATTTGCCGCCGAAGTCGATGTAGTCCCGGCTTTTTGTGTATTCTGGGGTGGTCGAGCAAGCTGGGCCTTTCTCCGAATTTGCTCCAAAATCTTTGATGTACTCATTTTGAGAAATTAGGGAACAAATGATCTTTGCTTTGTTTTTTTCAATTGGAAAGTTCTCTTATTGTTTATAGATGTCTATATTTATGAAGGTGAAGGGATTGTCTGATGAAACCTGAATGATCCAGCCTAGTGTTCTGCTGTGCAAGTATATACATACCAAATGCTGCTTCTGTTGAACCACCGCGAAATGGAACATTCGCGATTGCGTGGAGGACGGGAGATTTTTTTTTTCGGGATTTGTTGTCTTGCTTTGCTTTTGATATTTTTTCTTCTCTGTTTTTTTTTTTTTTTATTGCTTCTGTCTCCAATTGATAGTGCCAGAAAAGAACGTCAATTTTTTAGCATCCAGAAGACTCATCAAGCAATTTCAACGTCAAATATTCCCACTGGGTCCTTTTCTGGAAGCTCCACCATCTCCGAGTAAACAGTCGTAAACGTGCGTTCGTGTTCGCGCAACCGTCTATACAGCGAGGAAAGGACTTTAGAGAGTTCCCAATTGGTTGCCACATTATCGTCCCGTCTCGTCCCGTCTCGTCCCGTCTCCGGGCTAATGCAAAAAAAGGAAACCCTTCTTTTAGTAAACACAATTTTGGCGTACTCCTCACGACTCGTTCTCTTCTTCGTTACCGTCGGTCTTAAACATTGAGATGAGCTCATCTAAACCTTTCTCCAACTCATTAACTTTTCCCAAGTCAGTCATAAGACGTCTTGCGCGCCTGATGGAATAATCTTCACACTTTCTGATAGTTCCGCTGACGTGGACACAGCGAACCACAACCTTGTAGTTCTCCACTCTATCGATCAATCCCAATGCAGCCACCACTAGATGGAAATCGGTTCTGCTGCATCGTAAAATCCCCGTGGAGGTCTTGTTGCTGAAATACTTGATAAGCACCAGCGAGCCCACTGTTCCTGACCCGAATTCGCCATAATGATCACTGATCACCCGCTTTATTAGCGTGACTATTGCTCGCAGGTTGATGGCTGGAGGCGATGTCGCATGAAGGTGTAAGAGTGCATCTTTCGGGGAATTATTGAACTCCTGAAATTTGATCTTCTGGTCTCGAGAACTTGGTTGCGATGAAGGCGGATAAAGAATCTCAAACAAGAGATAACGGTGTTTCAAGCGGACCATCACTACTGCTGAAACCGAACAAGTCCGTAACTCGCGATACTTCAAAACGGCTCTTCTCGATGACCTGCACACAACTCTATATCTCTCTCTCTCTCCCAAACACTCTCCCACTAGATTGTGAGGTACTTCACAGTGATGCTCCTGGCTAATTTCGAATTTCCGTTGATTGTGAAAATCAATGAAAGATTGTATGCTGCTTCCATCAGCAAGTCGTAGTCCGGGTCATTTTCAAGCTCTTCGTGGTAACAAAGAACTTTCTCGTAATGTTTCACCGCGAGTGTAAGAAGTCCAATCATATGGAAAAACCTTCCGAAGTTATATTCAATCTCCTGCTTCTCGTAAACTGTGGCACCTTTCTCTCTCGCACTCTTATATTCCAAAAGATAACTGACACCTTGAAGCAATTGTATGTGACGGTTGCTGCTGTTTCTCTGCATTGAGCGGTGAACATGAGCCAATCCAAGAACGAAACAGATGGTGGGGTCATTATAATATTGTCTGTACGCCCTGGTCAAGTACACGATAGGCGAAGAAAATGTACGGTTACTGCCAAGTAAACAAGCGTAAATGTACAAGAGATGTGGGTGTTCGCGATCAGGTCGGAAACTTTTGACATCGATGGTGAGCTGCGCAGAGCCAGACACTTTACTTGAAAAGAGCATCGAGTCGTACGCCTTAACATGACGAAGGAAAAACTTCTGGTGGTTGTAGTTGGAAAACACTGCCCATGCACCGATACCAGATCCGAAGCAGCACATAAAGAAGTTATAGATGGAGGGGGAGAATTGAGTAGATGTGAGAAAGTACCGGACATTACTGGAGACTGTCACGGCATAGTCCTCTTGACAAATTCCGAACGTTAGCATGACTATGCGAAGAAGCATGCTTCTATTCTTATCCTGTTTGAAAATACTGACGTTAGTGGCCAAATCGATTGTCTCGATCGCCTCCTTTAAGTCGTTTTTAAAGTGTCTCAGCAAATAAGCATATTGCACAAAAATCCAGAGCCACGTATCGTAATCGAGCCCCCGGAATTCCGTTCTGGAAGTCATGATAATCCTCGACGATTCTGTATCCGCATAACCTTCAAAAAGATGCCGGATTCGGTGAAGCTTTTCGTTCAATGCCAAGGACTTTTTCCTCTTGTAGATAGCAATTCCTTTAAAAATCGTCTTTTTGCTTTTAGGGAAAAAATTTCGCACTTCAACAAACATCTCAATAAGTTGGGATGCAAGCTTTAGCCAGGCAGTGACGGCAGCATCATGTCGCTGGTCAATTGCATCCTGCAATCTTTTCATCCGGTTGAATTTTCCCTTCACGATACGGGTGGCATTTTCCTCGATTTTCTGGCGGTCGCTCTCGTCCAAATCATTCTTTCTGATCTTTTTATAATATGACGAGTTCTTAATAAGGGCAACATTATCATCTTGGCTTTCCTCATTTTCGTTGTCCAGTTCATCGGGTTCAGGCAGATCCAGGCTTTTCTCGGAAATCTTGGAGATATGGCTCTTCGAAACATCTTCCATGAGCTGAGTGGCAAAGTCCATCTCGTCTGTGCGATACAATGCCTCTATAAGGGTCAATTTCACATCAACATTAGTGGGGTCATTCTTTAGTGTGTTCATCAAAACGGATTTGGCCTCCTGGAAGTTTTCGATTTCGAGAAGACATTTACCCAATAGAATGTCCAGTTCAATATTACGATCTTTCTGAAAAAGAAACCGCAAGAAGGGCACTGCTTCGGCGTAGTATCCATGGGCCTCAAGACTACTTCCAGCATCGAAAAAAAGGTCAAATAACTCTTCCCTATCCTCCTGGGTGAACAAATAATTGAATTGCACCACTGCTTCATCTTTTTGATCTAGTTCCAATCTGAACATGCCTAGCTTGAAGCGAATATCAATAGGAAGAGAAAAGTCTCTTTTCATCAATGCGTCACAACTGGACGGCTTCTTGGCTCGCAAATATGCATAACGACTCAGACCAAGAAACTCGGCATCTTCCAGTTCGTCCCACCAAGTTTCGTCACTTCTCCCTTGTTTCCACCGAGACACAACCTTGATCAATTTGATTCCAGATTCCCAGGATTCTTGAGAAGAAAGCAATTCACACGTGATATTAAGCTCAGTCCAGTCGTAGACAGGGTACTCCCTGTTTTTCTGCGGGTGTAAATTACTTTCGAGAATTCTCATGTAAAGGTGGACGGCATCGCTGAACCGCTTCTGTTCAGCATAAACACTGGCCAAATTACGAACGATGGATGAATCCGAAGGATACGCTAGGTGGAGTCTTTGGAATCCTTCTAACGCACGGACATAGTGTTTCTTCTCCTTGTAAAGCAAAGCTCTTTCGGTGATGTATTCTAAAGGAATACCTTCAGATTTGGCAATTGCTTGGGTGTAACAATGAACGGCTTGGTCGATGTGACCCAAGTCGGCACTCATTTCAGCCACCAAGCCCCAGAAGTCTGCATCTGCCTCGCCAGTTTCCGCAGCAAGAAACCAGAAAAAACAACATTTGTTTATGTCGCCTCGAATCTGACTGATCTCTCCCAATGTTTTGTATGCATTAAAGTTTTTCGAATCAAGGCTGATTACCTCGGTGTAATGCTTCCATGCGGTGGATAGGTCTCCACGCACAAAAGCTTCATTGGCCTTTGACAAGTGGTCAAGAAGTTCAGGGTCGTTTGACTTGGTGGCTTTCATGGCCCTTCGCTTGAAGCCTTTAGCAGAAGTGGGCTTTTTCCGTACCTTAAACCCAGATGCGGCCTTTATATTATCCATCAATGTATATCCATCATTCAAATCGTCGTCTCCTTCTTCGGACTCGTCGTTGTCCGACCATGCCAATGGAGTAGGATAGTCTTCGTCATGTGAAGTTGAGGGTCTAAATTGCACCATATTACCTTGTTTTCTGGCCCCATTGGCAGAGGGCTGGGCAGCATTTGCCAACTCTGGGTCAATGTCAATATCGCTACCAGGAAGGTACTCCTCTTCATCGGAGAATCCCAGACTATAGCCTCCATCGGAAAATTCTGTGGCCATCGGAAGTTGGATATGGAAATGTATAGGTAAACAATTGCGCGCAATTCAGCATTTTGAATGTAGCACTGGACTGGGTGAAGGAGTAGGCATAGCCGTATAGGATGCGCGATACTCGGCTTGATGAGGGTGACAGAATATTTTGAGGTGTTTTCTTTTGTTTTGCTTTTAGTTTTCTTTTTTGTTCGTGTTTGAACGAAAAAGAAGAAATTGTTTTGTTTTCTCGATGATGGTGTGTGGTGCTTGAAGTGGTTCAAAATACTTGCAAGTGCTGGTTCAAAGCTTCATGTCAATACGGCAATGCCTTGTAATGCACCTCTAACTAGTACCTGGCAATTTGCCGTACTTAGTAGCACGCCTTGAACCTGAACGCTCCATCTTGACCACATGTGTTACTCTCATCTACTTCGGTACCGTGCTCTTCCGCTTTAGGACATTGTTCCTCGGCTTTATGACATTGCTCCCGGCTTTATGATCCGGCTCTCCGCTTTAGGACATATCACA